>JABSTQ010009447.1:0-296427 GCA_013358835.2 Ixodes persulcatus | reverse complement strand
CCTGCGGGCGAAAGTTGTCCTGGAAGGCAACCTTCAATTGCTCCTGGAAGAGGAATAGGCGTCGCAAGAGGAGTAGCTGAACTTCAGGATGGGCGCACCGTGGTGCTCGTGACGAACTTCCGACAAGAAACGCAACACCTCACGAAAGGTGCCGCTGTGGGCCACGTCGAGGAACTTCGAAACTCCGCCGATATCGCCGCGATCGCTGACGAATCATTGCCACCTCAACAAGACATTGCGCCGCCAGCGCAGCTCGACATCGACCCGAAGCTTCCAGGCCCGAAACGACGACAGCTGATTGACCTCCTCGCCGAATACAGCGACTGCTTCGCGAAGTCGTCGAAGGTGCGCCAAACCGCCGTTGCGAGCATCGCATCGTTACCGAGGACGACGCGCTCCCTGTGCACCGATCGCCGTACCGAGTCTCCGTAAAAGAAAGGGAGGTCATTCAAGAGCAGTGCAAGAAATGCTGAACGACGACATCATCCAGCCTTCAAGCAGTCCGTGGGCCTCTCCAGTCGTGCTTGTCAAGAAGAAGGACGGAACGCTTAGGTTCTGCGTGGACTACCGAAAGTTGAACGCGGTAACCAGAAAGACGTCTATCCACTCCCTCGCATCGATGACACGCTAGACAGGCTGCGCCACTCCCGGTACTTTTCATCGATGGATCTGAAGAGCGGTTACTGGCAGATCGAAGTCGACGAACGGGACCGAGAGAAGACCGCTTTCGTCACGCCGGATGGACTGTACGAGTTCAAGGTGATGCCCTTCGGACTATGCACGGCGCCAGCGACTTTCCAGCGTGTCATGGACACCGTACTGGCAGACTGAAGTGGCAGAGCTGTCTTGTCTACCTGAGACGCGTCGTTGTGTTTTCAAGTGACTTCGACGAGCACTTGCGACGACTCCGAGCTGTCCTCCAAGCCATACAGACTGCACGACTCACGCTTAAGCCGTCCAAGTGCCGGTTCGCCTATGACGAACTGAAGTTCCTAGGCCACGTGGTTAGTAATGACGGCGTCCGCCCAGACCCCGAGAAGACTCGCGCCGTTGCGGCATTTCCAGCGCCTTCAGACAAGAAGGCCGTGCGAAGATTCCTTGGACTTTGTGCCTACTATCGACGCTTCGTTCGGGATTTCGCAAGAATTTCCGCACCACTCACAAAACTTACGAAGGACGCCGAGAAGTTCGAATGGGCCGAGGAGCAGCAGCACGCATTCGACGAGCTTAAGCAACGGCTCCAGACTCCTCCTGTTCTTGGACACTTCGATCAAGATGCGGAAACCGAGATTCATACGGACGCAAGTAACGAAGGACTTGGCGCGGTGCTGGTTCAAGTGCAAGAAGGCACCGAGCGAGTCATCGCCTACGCAAGTCGGACACTTTCCAAAGCGGAGAGAAATTACTCCACGACTGAAAAAGAATGTCTTGCGGTCGTCTGGGCCATCACGAAGTTTCGCCCGTACTTATACGGGAGCCCTTTCCGCGTTGTCACGGACCACCACTCTGCTCTGCTGGCTTGCGAACCTAAAGGACCCTTCAGGACGTCTCGCTCGATGGAGCCTCCGACTGCAGGAGTTCGACATGACTGTGGTCTACAAGTCAGGCTGCAAGCACAGCGACGCCGATTGCCTGTCCAGAGCCCCTGTCGAGACATCCCCGGTAGCAGCGACGACGATGACGACGAGTGCTTCCTAGGCGCGGTGAACACCGACGACATGGCGCGACGTCAAAGAGATGATCCCGAGTTGCGCGCCCTAATCGAGCACCTCGAAGGACGAGGGGGTACTATCCCCCGTGTCTTCTTGAGAGCCCTGCCGACCTTCGTCCTCCGACAAGGTGTGCTTTACAAGGAGAACTTCGGAGACAGCATCTCGCCGTGGCTGCTTGTAATCCCTGCCGACCTTAGAGATGAGATCTTCCAAGCCTGTCACGACGACCCAACGGCTGGGCACCTTGGCTACAGCAGGACGCTCGCCAGGATTCGAGAAAAATACTACTGGCCAGGCTACCGAAGACCGTTCACCTCTACACTCGATCATGCCACGAGTGTCAGCGACGCAAGAAACCGCCGACAAAGCCGTCAGGACTTCTGCATCCGATTGCTCCCCCGTCTACGCCGTTCCAGCAGATCGGAATGGATTTACTTGGCCCTTTCCCGCCGTCAACGTCGGGAAACCGCTGGATAATCGTCGCCACAGATTATCTCACACGGTACGCCGAGACGAAAGCCCTTCCATCAGGTACGCTGTGGAAGTCGCCAAGTTTTTCATCGAGTCCATTGTCCTCCGGCACGGTGCCCCCGAAGTCCTCATTACCGACCGTGGATCATCGTTCATGGCCCAGCTGACGCAAGAGATCCTCCGTCTCAGTGGCACCGGCCACCGTCGAACCACTGCGTACCATCCGCAGACAAATGGACTGACAGAACGGCTAAACAAAACTATCGCCGACATGGTCTCCATGTATGTCGACGTAGAGCACAAGACTTGGGACGAGGTGTTACCCTACGTCACGTTTGCTTACAACACGGCGGTGCAAGAGACGACAGGAGTAACCCCGTTTCAGCTGGTGCATGGCAGAAAAGTAGCGACAATGCTGGACGCGATGTTACCCCACGAACCGGCTGTCGACGGAAGTGACGACGCCCAGGTGGTTGCCCAACGGGCAGAAGAAGTCCGCCAGCTCGCCAGACACCGCATTCAAGCCCAACAACGCGTCGACGCGGGCCGCTACAACCTTCGTCGCAGGGACGTCCACTTCCAGCCCGGAGACAGGGTGTGGGTATGGACACCGATCCGCCGCCGTGGTCTCAGCGAAAACTCTTGAAGCGTTACTTCGGACCCTACAGAGTGCTTCGTCGACTCGGGGACCTGAACTACGAGGTGATGCCCGATGGAACACGGACTTCATCACGCCGCCCTCCACGACCAGAAGTCGTCCACGTCGTGCGCATGAAGCCGTTTACGCTCGATAGGACTGTGGACCTTATGTGTTCCAATGACTCTCTAGCTTACCGTTCTTTTTTTGTTTGGTTTGTTTTGTGCTGCATCGGGGCGATGCACTTTTAAAGGGGGGAGTAATGCCGCGAGCGCAGCTTGCCAAGCAGGCAGCGCGCGCGTGGCCTAACGGTTATAGCGCTGCCTCCCACGCGAAAAGCCAGGGTTCGATTCCTGCCGCGGGGACGCCTTTTTGTGACATCTATGTAATATTCTGGTAAATTCGAGAACCGTGTTGCTTGTTCGAGGTCAAAATGTTCTACACGCAGAACCTTCTACGCCGATTCTTCCAGAACCCCACGCGTGTACATAAGGGGCTCCGCGTGGCGAGCCGCAGTCAGTTTCGCCCCAGCGTTCGACTCTGCTCTTTCGCCGACTTCGACGCTCGCGACGCTCTACTGTTATCTTTTGTTTCTTTTTATTGTGGGCACAAGTTCGCCCGATTAAACGTTTAGTTTACTCAGTTATTTGCCGCCTCATCACTTGTCATTCGTGACAATATCCACATTCGTTTTCCCTGAAGATGCAACTAAGGGGAGAAAACGCGAAAACCTCCGACCAGTCGTGACGTCATACTAGGATCTTTCGGCCGCCAAGCGCGTGTCGCTCGTGCGGGCAGCGCGTGCAATGGCAAGCTTGCCAGGTATATTTTTCGGCACTGACGGCACGTCGTGACGTCTCTTTCTGACCTTTTTGAAAATAGCAAGAGTGCGCGTGCATAGCTTTGACAGGCGCTGAAGATGCGCGAGAGCAGAGATTCCGAAACTCCTAGTGTGACGTCACGCCCCGGGAAGGAGGGGCTTCGGCGGCACTTCAAGAATTAATTTCTGAAGCCTCCGTGTACCAAATTGAAAAATAATCTCGATATTCCTAATCCTGGAGGTATAATGAAGGCCATTGAAGTGTTTTTTCCTCAAATACAGAACCGCTTCAGGTTCCCTTTAATTAGAGGTCAAAGTATTTTCCCATCCCTCGTCAAACAGACGGATGTCAGACAAGGGACCGCGATCAGTCCTTGATGGAATGTTGTTTGGAGCCCAATGAAGATCCTTGTCGTCCGAAACCACTACCTTCAAGGCAAAGTGCAAGGCTGTGGGAAAGTAATTTGGGATCGAAAACTTCCACTTCACACTTCAAGCTTCATCTCATTTTGTATCTCAAACAATCTGAGAAATGTATTGAAGCATCAGTATTTCTCTATTGCATTTCTGCCCTCCCTAAAATGTCTTCCAGTAATTTTTATTTCCAAAGGCTTTTTGCCTGTACTTAAAATGTTTTCCGATACGTATCGCTATCCATTTTTTTACAGATATATTTCAGTATCAGTATTTTAGCTACTATTTTTATGTATCCAAGTATTTCTATTTCCAAATACATTTTTGAGTATTTTCTGCCAAACCCTGTTACAGTTTCAATTTTTGAAAGCAAACTGCACTTTCGATGCCTTTCCAGAAAACGGGACATGCTCTTTTCGTTGTTTTTTCACCTACATTGATAGAAGTTTCTAAGAGTGTATTTAAATATCACGAGTGTATGTAGCAAGGAAAGAATAAGCCAATAGAATAATCTTTTCTCCGATGCGCGAGGAAGCAAGCAGTAAAACACGCCTGCGCGAAGCTGCCACTCACAGCATGGCGCAACATAAGTAGAAAAGTAAGAAAAAACGCGAAACCCTCTTCGAGATAAACGCCCTAAAGCAGAACCAGCCTATACGAGCCTGCGTGGTACCGTCAATAAATAGCCTCAACAGATTGAAAAGAAAGGACGAATTTTTCGGGCCCGTTTTTTGTTTTTCTGCAGACCGCACATGTCACATTTTACATCTATAACTTCACCACCCACAAGCTCCTTTGTGCAGATTTTGCAATGCCCTCCGTTCATTGGATAGTTTACACGAATTTTGTTTACGTCCAAGTAGCTCTCGGAAGCAAAATGTAGACTATCGCATGTCACGACGATTCTCTAGATTTTTCTTACTTTTGTTTCATCTACTCACAATTTCAATGAAGTCATAGTTACTCACGAGTTGAGAACGAATGGGAGGACTTTCAGTTCTGCCGCCTCCAGCGCTAGCTTTTTCCCTTTAGTTAGGCTTGCCCGTCGCGTGATCGTCGATTGTACGCTCCCAGCCAAAGCACGGTGGAAGGCACAGAGCGCGTGCTGGAGGGCGGGCGTTCGGGAGACCCACCCCGATATTTTCGTTCAACCAGCGACTATAATGTGTCCACTCAAAACTCTGCGCAGCCCACCTGGATCATGATCTGTAATTGTCGGCATTGAAAACTCACGCGGGGTATTCTTTCGGAATCGTCCCTTCTCTGGCCACGGTGCCCTTCTTTGGTCTTAAGAACGTCGTGTTCTGCCAACTTTCCAAGTAAATTTTCAATACAGAGGGATGTTGCCTTGTCCACTGAAAAAGGAAAGAATATTTATTAAGCAAATTACACTTAACTAAAAAAAGCATGCGCCCATACCACTCATATATTACTTAACGAAAATATTCGAGGGATGTATATAAAATATTTTCAAAATGAAATATTTTGTTCAACGCACTTCCTAATGTTTGATGGTTCAAGGCAATCTCCCTTTACCTATACACGTAAAGCCAAACACAAACAAATTTTAGTTATGTTTTGCGCCCCATCTCTTTAATTACCGAATTGAACAATTTGGTAGGGTTGCCTTGCTGCATGCCCATCCGGGAGGAACAACACGAAGCCGGGGTTTCCATAGCGAGAAACTACATTTATTAGAGTAACAGGAATGGGTTGTTAGTATCAACGTAAAACATTGCCGGAGCGTTCGAACTGCACGCCTCCATGACGTCGGTCCTTCTCCCCTCTTCTGTGGGCGTGTGCCCTCTTTTGTAGGCTTCTGCGCCTGTCCTGCGTGCGCTGTGGAGCGCCTCAGATGTTGTCCAGTTTGGGCGGCCGGCAGCGGCCTCTGTTTGTGGTGGCAGACTCTCGCTCCCACAACATGTATTAAAGAGACGAGGAAGAGAGTAATGACATTAATGTTCTACCTTAAAAGCAAATATCCAATTGGCCTCTGCGTTCTTAATCCAGAATATTATATAATGTGTTGCATGCATGAATCAATTACATGGTGTTAGAATATAAGCCTTATGGGTGCCCTATTTTCTTCCATAGAGTCGCTCTATATAACCAACCTCATCTGCTGCTACGCTGAACGATATTTTGTTAAAGGACGATGAAGACGATTTCGAAATTTTTTCAGAAAGTGTGTTTTCTCCAACTCTGGCAACGTTATCATATTTATACGGTGCTATGAAGCTTATTATTTTGTATAAAATAAATCAACGAACCCGAAACCGGGGTTGGGCTTTCCTGCCATAGAACCTCTCTGAAAACGGCGGTGACATCAACGGTAGCTTCGTTTTGAGTTACCTGCACCGGTGCACAAAAGTGTAGGGCAGTGCACTTTCTTTATGTGTATTAAGATACGCATATTGTTAGGGAGCAGGCGATAGGCCCCCTACCGACGGGGCTCACGCCGGATCGGCTGTCTGGTGGAGATGGACGCTGCCGCCGGCACACATAGGCAATGGTTATAACGAGTTTTTGAAGCGGTAGCTTAGCTTAGTCGTTGGGTGCCTGCCTCATACGCACGGACCCCAGTTCGATCCCCAGTTTCGGCTTACATTTGTTTTTCTTAAAATTTTTTTTTTTGTTGAGCCATTTTGCTATATTTTTGACATTTCTTTATTACAAGTAACACTGAAAAACGAAAACAAAAACAACGAATGTTGTCGACGACACTTCACTGAAAAAAAGGTAAAGGAATCTCTTTCCGGAGGCGAAATGGGGGACAGCGGCGCTTGGGTTGCCGGCTGGACGCCGTGAAGCGGCGTGTATGGGAGGGGCAAGTGGGTTAATAGTTCTGTAATGAGCAGCCAAAGACTGTCGCCGCGAAGCGGCGTGAACGCAGGTGGGGCTTAAGACGCTCCCCAGTGATACAAGCGCCGTTCGAATCCGAAATCTAAGTTCACATCGCAACCGCGCGTTGCTATGCGTGACGACGGCAGCGTCCATCACCAATTTTGCGTTAGCGCCGTTGCTATAGTCGGTTACATGTCAAAAAGTCAGTAAAAGTGAATACCATGTAAGTCAATACTGGAAACTCCTGCGGAGCGGAGGCGAAGAGTGATCGCAGCGCCCCTGGCAAGCTCGGAGTCTCCGCTAGCAGACGAATTCTCCATAACGCATTGGTTTTGCCTATCTCCGGGCGACTTGAGCAGTGAAATAAAATTGTCACGGGTATTCGCTGCTCTGAATGTTAAAAATAGGTGCTATCTCATGAGTGAAGGACATTTTGCTCCCGTGGGAAAGGTGTTACAGCTTGTAGGATGCAATTTTCGGCTCTCCAAAAGAAAACACTCTGTGAGAATTTACGTAAGCCAGGCAAAACACAAATGTACCTTCGCCCTGTTTCTTGAAAGAGGGCAAAGTACAAAACTTTCAGAACATTCATTTCAGCTTTACTGTTCTTATCAATTAATTCGTTTTGTTGTTGCAATTTCAATTTGTCATGAATGCATTGCTTAAAACCGTTTCGTCGAATAGGCGAGCTGGCTAATCCCAATCGTCTCCGGAACAGGAATCAAAAGGCAATTTCAAACCACGTGCGTTACTGTGAAGTTACTATGCTCTGGAAGAAGTCGATTGTGCACATGCAGATTTGACCCTATTACTGAAATCAATAAAAGCGGAGTTACCAAAAAAAAAAAATACCCGTCGGACGGTCCTGCACCTCCTTCCATTTATAAAAGTCGCCTTTTTTTCTTTTTCTTTTTGTTTTTTGTTTCAGGCAACCCTACGCCGCCGCTGTGTTTCTTCTTTCTGCGTTTATGTTTTTTGTATGCTTTCTTCTTTCTTGTGTTTACTTGACGTTGCAACCATCGTGTATTTTGTTTTGCCTTGTTTGGCTTAGTTTTTAATTTTTTCTTTCGTTTCGTCGCTTACTACCACCGGTTCGTCTGCTACGCTATGCCCGGACATCTGGAGGGCCGTCTGCAACTTTGTTGTTCTTGCTTTTTTTTGTTTTTTTCCACTGCCGTCTGCGATAACCTCCCACGTTCGCCTTCGACTAAGTTTCTGATCCGAAATGTTTATATGTATTTTTTTATACTTAATAAATATATTAAAAAGTGTAAGCTCGTTATACATTTTTATTCGGATTTTATTTGAGTACGCGGTCACGTCTGCTATGGGTCATTGTTGGTCGATCAACCGGCCGCCTTCAGGCATACGGCAGCGCATACCTGGAGGTGGCAGGCATGCCATGTGCTGTTTACCACTGCAAAAACAAGTTTTGGTGATGTGATGAAAAATCCTTCTTCCGCTTTCCAAAGACCGAACAAAGGTGAGCAATTAAGTTACTTCAAATTAAACTGGAACAGCTATCCAAGTTTGACTTTAAGATAGCCACTGACGCCTCAACAGATGATTATAACAGCTTTACGGAGGTCTCTGAGAACTTCACGGACGACAGAAGAGATGCACTACTGAACCCCCAGTCCTATGTAGCCGGTTGGGCAGCCAGTCAGATCTGTCGTCATGCTTGCTATAAGAAACATGGAACACCTCAAAAGACATTCTGTTGAAGAACAAGAAATACTCGCATGCAAAAATGACACTAGCTTAAGACTTAGCTCGTCACCTAGCCGGTAACATCAGCCTTGCCTTCGACACACATTTCACTGATATATTTTACAAAACAAGAGTTCAGCTGCAAACACACTTGAGCCCGCTGATATACACTCAAAACAAAGGCACGGTGTGCACGGATTGCTTTTACATGTGCGTCAACAAGTAGAGGGTGTCACAAAAAAAAAAGTTACAGAGTTTTTTTTCACCGCAAAAAATAAACTAGGCATTGCCGAACGCTCATTCTCCGCCAAAAGGTAGCGCTAGAGGTCACAACCAGATGCCAAAGTTTCAGCCGGATGCCATAACTTAATCAAACGTTATAAGTGATTTTCTGAAAATTTCAATTGAAAAATGGAGCCCATTTTTGCCCGTTCTCGGTTTCTGGTGCCATTGAGCCCCATGTATAGGCAACTGCGTCGGCCGCCATTTTCCCATTGAAGTTTTCAGCAAATCTCTTATAACTTTTGATTAAGTTATCGGATCGGGCTGAAACTTTGGCATCTGGTTGTGCCCTCTAGCGCTACCCTTGGGCGGAGAATGAGCGTTCAGTGATGCCTATTTTATTTTTGGGGTAAAAAAGACCGTGTAAATTTACTTTTGTGACACCTTGTACTTGAATGCACTTTTGAACTGCTTCGCCAAGCGAGCAAAACAAACAACCTGCCAAAGTCACTGAGGGAGGAAATATGAAAGCAAAAAAAAAAAAAGGTCACACACTGCTAGCACGAAGCAGATTGCAGCGTGCGACTTTTATTTACCGGGCAGTGTGAGCTGGACGACATTATTCCCTCCCTCCGTTTCGTTCTTATTTCCTAACAACGCCGCGAAAGCAAATAAATAAACGTGTGACGTGCAGCTAAAAAAAAAAAAGAGAGAAGTGAACCTCCTTTTTGTTATTTGATTCGTCGTGTTTTTTCCGCTCTGTTGTGCACACAACACCAACGGCGAGCGCTGCTAATTTTCAACGCTCCTACCGACGCCCCGTGCGATCGCCATCATTGAAGGAGGTCTTTACTGGGTGATTTGTATCTTTGTATCGTCTGCTAACTTTTTTGTTTTTTTAGCCGTTGTTCACGGCTTTCCTCCATTTCTTTTTATTTTCGTCTTGGATAGGGACCCCATCCTTTCTGCAATGTTCGGAAAGTGTTTGCGCGGTCATTTTTCTCGTTACGTTTCGTTTTTGTAATGCTGCAGAGGCGGGTGCGCTTGCTCTGGTAATATTACAGGTTGTTTTCGCACGTTCAATAATCACCTATTGAGGTAAGGAATTGTGAGAACGAAGTTTTAACGGATAGACAGTAACCTCTTACGACGTAGTTCGAGTAGCTAAACGCCTTTTTTTCCGCTTCCCAGGTATGCGCTCCAAACTCGTGTGCTTCTCTGAGTGGCCTTTGAGACCTTTATATAAACTGCTCTATCTTTGTTTCTGCGCGCGTTGTTGTTTGATTGTCGTCGCAGCTACGATCAGTGGATTCCGCTTTGCACGCAGACTGACCGGAATTAATTGTTTCAGCTGTTGGGGTAACGAAACGGGGCTCGCAAAGCTCGCGGACGCCGCGGTGCCTATACTTTTCCATTGCGTCGTCTGCTCCCCTAGACTCCGACTCCGCTAGAGGCGCCACTGTCACATTCGCCGCCGCTCCCATAGGTTTTCGGCGCTGTTTCCAGTATTGGCGAAGCTATATCGTATGTGGTAAAAGCTCCTCCCCGAAATCGTGAGTTGCTCACCTCAAACGCCTCCAAAGTCAATAAAATAGTTCGCTGAAAACGCCCCTTCCGCTCCGATAGACAGATATGGACTACAGACAGCCTTTGTAGCGGGCGGCAGATTGGACCACCTAGCCGAGCGAATTATGAATTTCACGCTTCTACGTTACTCGCTCCGGAAGGTTGATGTAAAACTAAGGCTTTAGTGGCAACGAAAATTGTTCGTTACTAAGAGATAGAAAAATCTCTGTCTATTACGTACCTGACTTGGCGCAAAAGTGCAATTATATGAAATGCGGGATAGAAAAGAAAGCGTCCTTTGCTCTGCAAATAAATATAATTTGAAATTTTTGTAAGTGATGCATAAACGGTTGTTTGTTTAAGCTTGATAATCTTCCTACAGGAATTAGGTACATTCCGTGCATTCGCTGCGTTTGTTAAAAAAGGACGCGTTGGTTAAACATGAAAGCGGAGAAAGCCAGAAACACCTGCGTTTCGGGTTTTGAAAACCCCTGCGCTTCGGGTTTTGAAAAGCCCTGCAATTCGGGTTTTGAATACTCCTGCAATTCGGGGTTTGAGAAATCCGGAGGTGTCCTTCATTTTCCGTCATGAATCCCATCGGGGAGACAGCCGAATGTAATTTCTCCGATTATTCTTCGTCTTGAGAGTCTGGTGGAGCCTCACGTCTTTGCCAAAGCGCCTGTAGAAGAAGCATAAGAGCGGCGATGTCCTCAACGAAGTTGCACGGCAGCTGATAATGAACGCGTGCGTTCAGGTGCGATAGGCACCACCCGCCAAGCCCGGCCAGCCCGGCCTCACTGTGAGGGAGTCCTGCAGCGAAGTCAGCAAACTGCTTGGCATTGGTGTGAAGACCAACCTCGATATTAAGAAGCAGGCGAAAGCAACCGAGGGACAAGTTGTGACACTCTCTCGCAAACACCCAGCAAGTAAAGGCAAGAGGAGGCGCAAAGTCAGGTACGGTGACTTCACGTTGTGCGCGCTGAAATCGTGGGTCCACAATTTGTTTCGACGTAACGAGGTCCCCATGGTAAAAACGATGACGGCCGAATCCTGCACAAGCACTGAACTTCCCTCGTTGAAGGCTTGGACTGTGTGTCGCCTTCTCCACGAAATCGCATTCGAGCACGACAAGAGGGAACGAAACTCGTGGTTGATTGAACGAGTGGACATCGTCGCCTGGTCTGGCAGCAGAGGTACCTGCATGAGATCACACGTCACCGACAAGATTGTCGGAAGATCTTCTACTTGGACGAGACATGGGTGACGGCAGAGCACACTGTTTCAAGGGTGTGGGTAGACATGACCGTGGCCTCGTCTCACGACGCATTTATGTGTGGTCCCTCGACGGGCCTCAAGCAGCCATCGGGGAAGCGCCAGCGTCTTATCGCCAAACACATCGGCAGCGATGATGGCTTCGTCGACGGCTACATGGAGGTCTTCTGTGGCTAAAAGTCCGCCGATTACCACGAGAAAATAGATGGCGCCCGCTTCGAGAAGTGGTTGGATGGTGTCGTCGACAAACTGCTGACAGGAAGCGTTATCGTTATGGACAAAGCCTCTTAGCATTCACGGCCGTTGGAAGCAGTGCCGACGACGAGTTCACGCAAATACGACATCCGACAGTGGCTGGCGGAAAAAAAAAAGTCATGGGACCCTAAGATGCTGAAGAGGCAGCCCCTCGACAGCATGGCATTGCTGAAGCCACAGTACTGTTTCAAACTTTTCTCCATTTTGTCGTCTGCTCGTGCAAGCGACTGCGTCCCGTAGACCAAACGTTTACCCGGTAATTGCGATAAGAAGTAAGTGCAGGCCTCAAAAGACACAAGTTTGAAGGTGGATTGGGGTAAGTAGGCTCGGTGTCAACAGTAGATACGAGGAGATCTTGAGAATTGTTACCAGTGGCCATCCCCGACACGTTTGTTACGACTGACTCACTTGTCCGGTTCTCGGCTCTCGGTTCGATTTTCGGTATCGACGTCGACCTTCTCAGCTACTGTCCACGCTTTCGCAGCCCGAGTGACGTCGCGATTGAAAATATCGAGCAGAATCTCATCATGCGAGTCAGACTTTAGCGCCTATTCTGCGCCGTCCACGCGGAATGAGTCGCCGCATGTCACAATATTCACGCGACGTTGTTTGTTGCAATGACCCTCGTTAATTTTGAGGAGGCCACTGAAGTAATCAGACATTGCCAGGAAGACGTGGAATCAACAATTATAACGCAAAAAAGAGCACGAGGACTAACATCGACGCCGACAACATCGCCTTCCAAATGTCTGTCTATTGGCGACGGCGAGCTTCTTGCCCACTCTCTATCGCGCATGCGAGACAACGGTGGCGTTCGCTCGGGGCACTCCGGTTTGTTTGTAAACATGAGTTCGTCTATACAAAAACAAGCATCTTGATTCCGGTGTTTGGCTAGAGAAATGTTATTCCTTGCGCCCTAGATCGGACAAATATATTCGACACCAGAAAGTGTGGGTTTGTGTGCGCTGCGCCTATTATTACCACTGTGTTGCAGCTCTAGAGAACATTACAGTCTCAACATTTAACACCGGTAAAATGAACTCAGCATTTCTGTGCGACCTACTAGCAGGTCTGTGTTTTTAAGGAGACTGATCACTGTCCAAAAGGAAAGTCTCTTACGCTCGAGGAACTTCTTATCACAGAGGATGAACAGATTGCGGTTACTAGATGGGAGTCCAGCGGCCTTGTGAAAAAAAACATTCGATTCTGATAGTTTCCTAAAAGTTATTGAAGTAACGGTTGAAAGTTGAATATTTCACAATTAAATGCAACCAACGCAAGGTAAAGCGATATACCATGAAATGCAGTGCATGCAACGCGGGAGCATTGTCTTTTATTTTGTCTTCGCTGAAAACTTGGCATCGCACTTCCTGACGAAGTTCAAGCACACAACTGGAAAAAAAAAATTAGTAAAGTTACGATAGTTACATGTGTAGTCACTGCAAGAACATCTACAAGCAGCTTTGCTATCATCAATGAGGACGTGTGTTGACGCCGCTCACACGTGCTTGGCTATAGAAAAAAGGAAAGAGTGGGTTGAAGTCAACGTTGCGGTATACTCGCACGTGAAGTACGTAAGTGAGGGGGCCGCCAGTCATTTTTTAGAATTGCTTCCAGCTTCACCAGTATGCAGAGAACGATAGCACACAAGCCCAGTGGTTATTTCCTGCATCTGGGCATGGGAAAATGCATGCGCCGCAGTTGGCGGACTCGTGAAGCACCAGGCCACGCTGAACAACCTCAGAGGCTGTTCAATAAACGCGATTCAGACGGCCAGGACATTGGTGTCCGCTCTATTCAAGAAACTGAAAGGCGTGCATCTTGTGCATCTGAACGAAAATGAGGTTGTTTGGTATCGTCAACAAAAAAAAGAAGTGTGGCTAACGCGCGCCTTTCCTGGCATTAAGTCTTAGCACGCGTGGTTGTTGTGCAAGTCATCAACAGAAGGGAGCTTTGACATATATGTATCACGGACAGGCGGATCTGGTTAGAAGAAACTTTATTAAATGGATACAGCGAGAAAGCCTTAACGGAAAGTGCGGCATCAGATTCATTAACGACTGCTCATTTTGAATGCAGGGGCATCTTATTTATCACAGTTTGCTTCGAGGGGCATTTAACCTACTGTGTTACTTGGTGATTGCTTACAATCTTTATCTGATCCTTATACGAGAATCACGAAACGTTTTCCTGGCGCAGTATAAAATATATTGGCTTGCCACAATCAATTCGTACACTGAGAGTTTCGAAGCTGCTACAGTCCGGCACGGTGGCACCCATCACTTGAAATGGCTTGTCCCCGGATACAGATAGCCAACATAAACAATTTTAGTGTTCTATCTTTTTCTTTTTTTTTGTATGTGGAAGTAAAGCTATTTCTTTTACTCTAAATATAAAACATACCGAAAAGTAAAACTCCACACTGCAACATTTTTTTCGAATCACTAGACTCTAATAAGATACCTCTTTGTACGCTGTATGTAAAATGCTGTAAAATGCTGTATATAAATTCTCCTCTCTTTTACGTTGTGACGGATTGCTCTAGTTGTCAATGACCCCATCTGAATAGGAGTATATAAAATTTATGTGGTAGTTTCATGAAACTGAAACTCAGAGTCACTTCTCGAGTAGGGCACTGGTAAGTATGGGCTTTGAAAAAGGACTTAATTTTGGGAGAAGAGGGCCCTAATTTGGGGAGTTTTTATTATCCGCATAAATATTTTTCGTTGTTTCATTTTCTCCATCTGTTTACGTAAATATATCACGACTATCGTATCACTCAGGTACCTGGTATATATTTTAAGAAATAGCCGTATATAAGTCGAATACTTTTTGAAAATTATGTAAAGGTGATATAAATTATTTTATGAAATAGAGGCCTTCAAGTTTTGCCATTTGTTGTTTGAGCAGGCTAGTTAGGCAATTAAGAAAAAAATATAATATCAATAATTATTATAACTTTAATTTGCAAGCAAGCTGTACCTATAGTTTGTTTCTAAAAAGCATTAGAATCATTCTAATTTTGTCGTTATCGCTATTCACTTTCAAACGTGCCCCCTCCATCAGTGTGCGCTAATGCTACTGTTCACCTCTTCATGCCTTACGACACTTCCTGTACCCAAATGTTTTTTGTTTTTTTTTTGGTCGACATTAAGTGTGGAATAGCTTATACCAGATCCTAGACAATGGCATCTAAAAACATCAGTTGATTTAAAATTGTCGTCCAGCCACCCTTGGTGGTCTTATATGAAATCACCCGCTAACGTCAGAGACGCGGGCGTTGGTTTAATCCCAGTTTTAAATAACACGGTTGATGTTGCGTACAAAGGTCATCGTTAAAGAATTGAACTTCCCTCAATGCCCTCAATCATGTTTTTCTTACACGAGCTGTTGTGCGGCACTTTGCGTGATGTTACGTCAGACCTTCCGCTGTTGCGAACGAAGACGCTGTGGGTTTTGCGGGAGCAATCTGAGCAGTAGGTTCTGTTTACAATAGAAAAACCTTGTGCGCCCGAGGAATAAAGATTCAGATATTGTGCAAACGATACTGATCAAAGCAAGTGCAATATACTTCAATTGCTTTGCCAAAGACAACATATTACCAGACTGAATATAATGCAATTAAATGCAAAGGTGCAAGCGAGCTGGACAAGAATGAAGAAAATAATCCATGGAGAAGGGGAACAAGAGGGACGAAGGACAATCACAAGTCTGTAAACATAGCTTGGTGAACGAAACAATAGTCAGAGTGCAGGCGAGCTGGTGTAACTTGAACATGATTGTAAACCTGAGACTGGGGCAGAAAATAGAACACAACAGAAGGTAGAAAAAGAGGAGGCAACCTCTCCATCACAGGAGGAACGCTCTACCAACTGAGCTAACCAGGGGTTAGTGGTCAGTAGGGTAAATAGATTTTATCAACTGCCACCAGTGTAACACCAACATTGGTGAAGCTTGCAATTTCAGGTTATGATTATAATGCAATTAAACGCAAATACCCGGACCAGGCGGATTTTTTCGGTCGCGCACCAGTCACCGAGCTGTGTTTGGATATTTGTGTTTGACCTTTGCCTCTCTTATTTCTCTTCTCCAGGGATTATTTTCGTCATTGTTGTCCAGCTCGCTTGCAACTTTGCATTTAATTGCATCATAATCATAACCTTAAATTGCAAGCTTCACCCTTGTTGGTGTTAGACTGGTGGCAGCTGATAAAACTCGTTTTCTCTACTGACGTTAACCTCTGGTTAGCTGAGTTGGTAGAGCGCTTCACCTGTTATGGAGAGGTCCCGTGTTCGATACTCGGACCAGGCGGATTTTTTCGGTCGCACACCAGTCACCGAGCTGCGTTTGTATATTTGTGTTTGTCCTTTGTCCCTCTTGTTCCCCTTCTCCAGGAATTATTGTCGTCATTTTCGTGATTACCGGACATCTCTTTAAAGAGGTACGGAAACGAAACGACGTGGCCGCGAGCTATCTATTTCTCGCTTCAAAATCGGCAAGCGAGACGCGCAAATTCGTATCGCGCTTGTGACGTCAGGTGCCAAGGGCAGGGCCTCCGAGATTTCTCGCGCGCTGTTTGCACTTTTCAGGCTATTGAGTTTTCCTGTAGAGACTCTTGCTATGGAGAGCATGGTGGCGCTCCCAACCAAATTAAAAGAAACAAAGAAATATTTAATAATTATCATCGACACAAGTATTGTTGGTTTACGGTACTTAGGAGCAGCGAGAATTGTGCTCCTGACCTTTTGCAGCAACACCCAAAGCTTTGGCAAAGATGATGTTCATCGAAGACTGAATGCTCATCTTTTCAAAGCTCGAAAGGTCTAGAACAAGTTTTCGTGCACGTAAGTGAAGTTCAAAAAGGCGTTGTTGTATACGACCCAAAAAATGTTTCTATGTCTGTCTCAACGGCCGAGACAGAATCCGCAGATGGAAGATATATATTCGCTCCAAATCTCACATTCGAAGGTATCATCCAGCAAAATAGCGCAAAGACAGGAGTAGCGAATACATATTTTGTATCAGCTTCTTGTTGATGAGTACGTTGAAAATGCAAGCTTCTTGCCGCCTGCTGACACCTGACATCGTTCTTTGGGGGGTTGTTGTTTCTTCTTCTAGTTCTGTTATAAGCTCTGGATGCGGAGATCTAAATAAATGGCTCTGGTCGCTTTTTCTGCAGGGCAGCCGAACGTTTAGACAGGCCGGAACAGAGTGCGCGAAAAATCTCGGCAGCTATGATAAGGGTAATGTAGTGGCGAGCATTGCCGTTTGGTAGCGTCAACGCGTAATAATCTGCCTAGTAGTAATATCCAAGGGCTTCATGCCCTATGGCCTATACGTAATTTGCCCGAAACGCCATTCGCGGACATGTCGGTATTTTATGTGCCGCGGGCATTCGGTTCACCGCGTTAGGTTCATACCTCAGAAGTATGAGCTCGAGGGAAGCAGTAAGTGAATAAATCCGTCAGCACGCAGCAATTTCGACAACTGTCAGCTACGTATATAAGGGCAAGCTATTTACTGCTGCCATATTTGAGCGCTTTATTATGCACGGCGAATCCGGGGGGGGGGGGGTGCGACGGGGTGGTATGCTTGGCGTGGCAGAGGTCCTCGCATCGTCATATCAAGTTCCTACCTTTCGTCTGCAAGGCACGGCGATTTTTATGGTGTGCAATGCACAGTGCGGCAGAACTTTAGAAGCTTTATTAGAGACAGCGTACTAAACTTAGCGTTCTCCGCCAAATGACATCCAGGATTAACTCCACGACTTAGCCATACTTTCGCGAACTGGCGCTGCTTCTCACATGCCCGTGACGTTGCGGCATTTCAACGGAGCTTCACAGGCTTCCACCAAGCGAAAACTTTGATTATCTTAATTCGTTTTAAAATTCGTTTTATTTTCTGCCGGAAGCCCAGAAACACTAATCTAGACTCTATTTCGTGTTAGCTTCAGTCCAGACGTAGCCGATGCTACAAGCGCGATCATGTGGCCCTGGAGAGTGCTTGGACTGCAAAAGGGCGCGTGCTTGTCAGGGACGCTGAAAGCCCGAAGCCCGTACTTATAGCATCGGCTGCGTGTGGACATCAGTTGAAACGAAGTATGGTGTTTTTTGTCTGACGACATAAGATAGAGCTTATCTGAACAAAGAAATAAGTGCAAAACTTTCGTCTCTGTACCCCTTTAAAGCGGTAGCATTATAGGCCCCACAACGATCAAGGTCACGTTATCAAGGCAGCGTTAAGCCCGTGACTAAAGTGCTCGTAGCTGAAGTGTTTGTGGTTGAAGCGTAAGTTGTGGTCGTGTACGCTCCGGCCGCGTAAGTTCGTAAGCGCTGGTTCCGTAAGTACCGATCGCATCAGCTCCTTTCTCGTAAGCGCCGGGCTTGTAAGCGCAGAGCGCGTAAGGTCGTTAGTGTCGCTAGACGAAGGTGGTGTGAACTCACGTCCTTGACCCCGTCCATTCAATCGTCCTAGACGTCGTTTTTGACGCTGTCCTATACATCGACCTAGAGGTCGTCCTAGAGGTTATCCTAGACTTCAATATTAACGTCGCCCTTCAGTACGTTGTCCTAGACGCCGTCCTTGATCTCTTTGACGTGTCCATGACATTACACAACAATTTTTGTTTTACCGTAAATATTTCCATATTGTTTTTACTACCCAGTATATCTACCGCTATTCATCGTATTTGGTGGAATGAAAGAAGCTGCATAATCTTGTTCTTTCCATTAATCTTAAAGGTATACTCCGGCGACTTCTTGAGTTAATCCGACGAAATATATTTTCGGAATCACCGGCTTTTACCCTTCCCGGGATGCTATTTCGTAGTGCGAAATTCAAAACAATTATTGTGAATTCGGAAATTGAAAATTCTGTCAAAACAAGCATTCAAATATACTCGTGCTTTTCAATGGTGGACATCAGGGGAGCGCAGTCTCGCAGGTAGAACGGGCAGTCTAAAAATGAACCATGCCGTGCGTTGGTTTCGTGCTTCTGCGCGCGTGCTGGAGCTATAGCTTCCGAAACATTCCTTTTTGACACAATGAAACTGCTTTTAATGGGTTAGGAAAAACGTCTACGGTCAAAGAGCGAACCCCTGCCCTATCCGTAAGTTACCTGCGCCCGTTTGCTCAAAGCACTAACCGCGGCAAAAGTTAGCCGCAGTACATAGGAGAGGGATTTTTTAATCAATTGACTGGTTGGGTAGGAATGCGGGGAAACATGGCGGTGCCCCGGTGAGTGAGCGGAATACCACCTAGAAGACAAGGCCTGCGCTCGACGTCTGGTTAGTAGATCCCCGACCCGCCCCAAGCGGCAAACACCCCGAAGTTGGCGAAAGGAGGGGGCCCGCGGAGCGCGGGCGGAAAGTGATCCCAGCGCCCATGGCGAGCTCGGAGCCTCCGCTAGCAGAGCTACCCCAGGTAGCACGCCAGAGGAATGCCCAACTTGGGCAAAGGTCTGGCAAACATAAAAGCCCAACTTTGGCGCAGTTAGGTTTTTGCACCATAGCACTCATCAGTGCCAAAGTACGGTGCCTAACTATAGCCTTAGTTGGGCGATCCTAGGGCATGCCAAGGTTTGGCGTTTCTCTGGTCCGCCAGAGGAGCGCCAAAGTTGGTGCCATACTTGAGCCGTAACTGCCATAGTAAATCCTAATCTGGGAATTCGCGGCATGCCCAGGTTTGGCGTTTCTCTAGTCCGCCAGAGGAGCGCCAAAGTTGGTGCCATACTTCAGCCATAACTGCCAGAGCAACGCCTAATTTCGGTATTTGGGACGTGCCAAAGTTTTGCTTTCCTCTGGTCTGCCACAGGAGTGCCGAAGTAGTGCCATACTTGATCCATAACTACCAAAGCAACGCCTAATGTCGGTATTTCGGCCACGCCGAGTTTGGTGTTTCTCTGGTCCGCCACAGTTGTGCCAAAGTTAGTGCCAGACTTGAACCATAACTGCCGAAGCAACGCCTAATTTGGGTATTTCGGACATGCCAGGTTTGGCGTTTCTCTGGTGCGCTACAGTTCTGCCAAAGTAAGTGCCAGACTTGAGCCATAACTGCCGTAGTAAATCTTAATTTGGCGATTCGGGGCCTGCGGAAGTTTGGCTCTTCTCTGTCTACCCACTGAAGTGCCAAATAGGTGCCAAAAGTGGCAAAAAAGCTGAGAGGCCTGCCCGAGTTTTGAATATCTCTGGTGTGTCACAGAATTGCTCTTTCACGCGTCCCAGAAGAGAATTAAATAAATAAGCGTTGGAAACTCGATGGTAAGATGTCATCACCTCCGTTCCGAAGCAGCACCGCAATACTTTGCTGTATCATGCCAGTACCGGCCGAAAGTCGGTTCCAATATCGCTGAAATGTCCAGTTTTGCACCACCGTTTAATATCCGGCAGGTATTGCCGTACAGCCGTTTTATCCCCGGCCTAGCGTTCGCGCAACATTGTGCGAATACTCTACGATGCGTCTGCTCCGTATTGGCCGAACGTCGTGCAAGTATGCACGTTGTATATCATTTGTTGCATATCCAATCACATATACGGACAAACAAAATTTTTCCGATCGCTCCCAGAAGTTTATTAAACCACTATCATTACACACAGTGTATTCTCGACATATTTGCAAAGGGCGCACTTCTCTGTAAAACGAAAAGCAAATTATTAAATATAATTAACACTGTCCTCATGCCAAGCAAAACTCATCGCACAAAAAACCGCGGAGATTGAGAGGAAAGCAGGACTTCTATCACAAGCATGCCTGCAGTGTACTTACTAATAAAAGAGCGATATCATGTAATCCTTTATAGATGCATAATCTAACTCAGGCACACCACAAAAACACTCGAGAAAGAAGGTTGCGCACATTCAACTGACATCTCGTCGTCGGCCAAGAGCAGTTTTTGTCGAAGCGTGTGCAACAAACACATCACAAGAATTCCACGAACTCCGGCGAAAAAAATGGCTGTTACCAATAAATTGACGTGGACGTATTCCGGCCGTTTACGACGAAAAAACATGGCTGCGTCTGCAAAGCACGAAAGCAACAGAACTCTGAAGAGCGCAGTTCGAAAAGCGGACATACGGGGCCCGCCTATTTTTGTAACTAGGCAAACGGCGAAAACGACACCCCAGAGATCCCGTCAGCGTGACAGAGAAAGTCACGTGACAAATTTTCGTCCGAACGTTTTTGTCCTACGCTTCCTACGTAGAGAGGTCACGCCGGGTCACGCGTTTCTCTCCACCCTTTTGAGTTGCTTAAAGCGGCTGTCGCGCTCGCTGACAGCCACACGAAGACACAAAAGCAGGTGGGGAGGATTTGCAAAAGGCGAGGTCGAATGGGCATCAACAACGCATAAAAGGAAAGGCCGCTTCTGCCAGTGACCTTGTCGCCTTGCCTAGTCTGTCAGCGTTCGGCTTCCATTGTGGGCCTCGGAACGATTATCCCCTTTCTTGAGAACGAAATGGAAGGGGTGCTTATGTTTTGCGGGCTTGTCACTCGCTCGCAGTGGCCTCTCATGGCTGTCGTGCCGGCGAAATTAGGAGCGCAGCCGGGACATTTTCCCCCGTGTATGACGATCGGGTGCTTAGAATCCGAAGCAGCTCTTTCGGCGTCCATTTGAAGTTCTCGGAGTCGGTCGTTGAGGCATCGCCCCGTTTGCCCGATGTACCTGGCCCCGCAGGACAGGGGGATCGCGTACACTTCCTCCGCTTCCTCTCCTTCCCCCAAGATTTCCCTTTCCGGTACTCCCTCGCAGCTTGCGGTCTTTGAGCTTGAAGCCGAAAATAAATGTTGTTGAAGTTGAAAGATTGTGCTGTCTGTATCGTCCCTTTTGGGTCTCCACTTTCTAAATGTTTAAAAAGTACCAACACGCTAAAATAGTACAAGTTCCGGGATTTCGTATTCATTCCCCAAGTGTGATGCAGGAGCCGCGCCACGGAGCCCCGGTCGTTTCCGCTCTTTGTTATCGCTAGGATTTGACAGTGCTCAATCACAATGCAAGACACGAACTAAGCCACGCTCGCTTTTCAAATGTGCCGCCTAATAATGATATCTGTTGTGGAGACGTGCGCACATCAGTCTCGCGCGGTGCTAGCTCTATGGCAGCACTTTCTGTAAAGGCGGATTCACACCGGGGATGTAAGCAGTCGCGCGATCCGACTAAATCGCATCGCAAAAAAAAAAAGAAGTAATTAGATGGTCAATCTGGCGTGCGCGATGAACGAGTCCAACACCTTCGTTGGCGAGTCGCTTCTCAAAAAGTCTCGCTCCGAACGCCGTTGATTGGCTCAGCCTCTTCGCGACTAGATCGCATCGCAAAAAGTCGGATCAACAAGCGACTGCTCAAATCCCATCGCTTTTTGCCCGCGATGGTCCCTTTTGCGATGAAAGTTATCGCTGGACTAGATCGCATCGCCGGTGTGAACGCGCCTTAATATCGAACCAGTCTCACGGCGCGTCCCGATACTGGCGTGTGTACCTACGCGCGAGTAAAACATCCGACACGATTTGCGTTTGCAAAGCCTGGTCCAGCCCCGTCAAAACATTCAGCCAACCATTGGACTGGAGAAATCAAGAGACACCCAAAATAAGATAAAGTGGCCAGCTGAATAAAACTTGATTTCTATTTAATTAAGATGAAGACCACCCGCGTACATCAAATACCTCATCAGCCGAACTCCAAGGCAGTAAGCCTAGTTCTCGCACTTGTTTGGCAGTTTTGGCCCGTAGCTGTTAGATGACAGCCGAACTATCGGGAAGCGAAGCCTAACCTTGGCACTTGTTTGGCGACTTAGGCCCGTAGCTGCCAGATGACAGCCGAACTATCGGGAAGCGAAGCCTAACTTTGGCACTTGTTTGGCGACTTTGGCCCGTAGCTGCCAGATGACAGCCGAACTATCGGGAAGCGAAGCCTAACTTTGGCACTGGTTTGGCGACTTTGGGCCGTAGCTGCCAGGTGACAGCCGAACTATCGGGAAGCGAAGCCTAACTTGGGCACTCGTTTGGCGACTTGGGCCCAAAGATGTCAGATGTCAACCGAGCTATAAGGTAGTAAGCCTGACTCTGGCACATCTGTGGCGATTTTGGCCCGAATGTGCCAGATGACAGCCGAACTATCAAAAAGTGAAGCCTAACTTTGGCATTAGTTTGGCAATTTTGGCCCAAAAATGCCAAAGATCTGCCAAACTACCGGGCAGTAAGCCTAAATCTGGCATTTTTAGGCGATTTAGGCCCTAAGATGCCAGATGACAGCCGAACTACCAGGCAGTGATGCCTAAGTTTGGCACTTGTTTGGAAAATTAGGGCCAAAATACCAGACTGCTGCCAAGGGAGGTCAGGTTTGGCTCTACTTTGGCTGCTTCGGCTTTTCAATGCCCTAAACTCCAAGACGCAAGCCACGTTTTGGCCCAGAACTCGGTGCTACCTGGGACATTTCAACTTTAATGTTCTTATCAATGAATTCGATTCGTTGTTGCAGTTCCCCTTTCTCATGAATGTTTTAATTGAATTATAACCGTTTTGTCGAATAGGATGAAGAAGCGAAAGGCCATTTCGAACCACGCACGTTATTGCGATGTCAGTATGCTCTGGAAGAAGTCGATTGTGCACATGCTAATCTGACGCTATTACTAAAATTAATAAAAGCGGAGTTAAAAGAAAAGCAGGCTTCTTACGCGCCCAAAAGAAAAAAAAAACAACAAAAAAACGAGGAGAGCGTCTTAGTGTAAATAAAGGTGATTTCGGTCCGGGACGACCAACGTGTTCGTCGTCTTCTACAATAAAAGCAGGCACCGGCCGTTGGACCGTCAGCAACTCCTTCCATTTTTCAAAGTCTACTTTCTTTATTTTTTTTTTGAGGAGCCGCTACGCCGTCGCGTTCTTTCTTCCTCCTGCTTTTATGTTGTTGTTTTTTCTCCCCTTTTTGTTTACTTGACTTTAGGCCATCACGTATTTTGTTTTGCCTTGTTTGGCTTAGTTTTTGCTCTCTTTTCTTCACTTCGGCGCTTACCGCCGGTCCTTTAGCTACGCTGAGCCCGGCCATTTTGAAGGCCGTCTGCAACATTGTTGTTGTTTTCTTCCACTGTCGTCTGCGATAACGTCATATTATTGCCTTCAATTGAGTTTCTAATCCGAAATCTTCATAGGTGCTTTTTGGTATTTATTAAATATATTGAAAAGTGCAGGCTCGTTATGCATTTATGTTCGAATTTTATTCGTCTACGGCGGAACGTCTGCTATGGGTCATCGTTTCTTGATCAACCGGCCGCCTTCGGGCATATACCAGCGCATACTTGGAGATGGCAGACATGTCAAAGTTTTTGCGATGTGTTAGAAAATCCTTCGTCCGCTTCCCGAAGACCGAACAAACGTGAGTAATTACGTTGCTGCAACATTAAAATTGAGCTAAAACAAACCACTAAAAAAAAAGGGAAGTTCTGTGCTTTCCTTTTTTTTTTTCCATAACACGGCCGATTGAGTCAAGGCAGTCCACTTTCCAAAGACGTTGCCATGCCGACAATTATCGCGTTCATTTAGGCTTAGGAATTGCCAGAATCGAAAGTCTATCTAATAAATGCGGCGAGGTCATTGCTCATGCTTTGCAATTTAAGGTAGGTAAGGCAAAGCGAAAGCCTCCTCTACCGTTCGTTGCTGACTAACGCGCCCGATATTGCAGCTACAACGACACATTAGTTCCAAAGCGAGCGGCGCTCACTCACCGTGGAACCTCCATGTTTCCCTGAAGTCCTACCGAACCAGTCACGTGATTAAAAAATCCCTCTCCTAGGTAGTGCGGCTAACATAAGCCGCGGTTAGCGCTTCGAGCAAACGGGCCCTGTTCATTGTTGCCATTAGAGGCTTTCACTTCGAAAAACACGGGGAAGACCAGAATTGTTAATTCAAAAACTTCGTGCGAAAAATATTTTTGGCCCTTTGTTTGGGTTACTATATTAGCGATGTTTCTTGGTGTGTTTAAAAAATTTAAATGCAAATCGAGAAATATGAATAAATCGCCGAAGTGCCGCTTTAAGTGGCGTGCGGCTGGGCGTTGGAAGGAATGAAGACAACACACCTTTTGCTAAATAACCCATGCGCAATGAAGGTGCAGGGATTGGAGGTCTACTTTACTCATCTGCATGAGACAGGACGCCTACAGCGCCATACCTTCCCCTGCGGCATGGTCGTACATCTGCATCCATCAACGAATGCGCAGTCTGCGGGAACGCGTTCTCGGAATTTGCTTCGCCACATCGTCCGGTCTGGTCCGGCACACGCCGATCCAAGCGGCACAAGAATATTAGGCGAGTATCTGCACAGCATTGTTCGTAAATACTCCGAATATACAGTTCTTCCCGTCCATACGATGTCTAGACAATATCGTTTCAAAAGCGGAGCAGTATGAGCACAATATCACTGGAGTACCGCCACCGTCGACCGAGTACCCACCGGACGTCGAGTATACCTATAGATTACTAGCAGCGTCGGCTGAGTGCACGCCGGACATCGCGTGTTAATTCAAGGTGAATCGATTCGTCGGAGTACCCGCCGGATATCGCCCGTATTTCCATAGAGTACTTAGAGCGTCGTCTGAATATCCACCGCGCATCGCGTATGTCAATCGAGCTGGCGTGTCGTCTGAGCACCTGCTGGATATCGCGCGTGTATCTATAGAGTACTTAAAGCGTCGGCTGAGTATTCGCTGAAGTGCCAGTACTCCAGCGGATACTCAGCCGACTCCAGCGGATACTCAGCCAGCGGATACTCACGACAGTGCCAGTACAAAAGTATGTCACTTTTGTACTGGCACTGTCGTCCGAGCACCCAACGGATATCGCGCGTATATCAACAGAGTACTTAGAGCGTCCGCTGAGTATACGCCGGACATCGCTGAGTATACGCCGACCATGGTTTGCCCTTTTATTAGAGAGCTTTCGTAGACCAAGTTTGCACCTCCGCTAGCGCAAGATAGGTTATCTATGCCTGGGCATGGGTCGCTGCAACGAACATGGCTGCCGTTTTCGGTGCGAACCATGCCCAGGCAAAACTATTTTATGACCGATCTGGCATTAGCAAGTGTACAAACCCGGTCTACGAACGCTCTCTATTGATAAGCGCGCAAACATAGTATTTCACCGACACTGAGCGCCGGATGATGAAGCAATATTGCTTCATCACTCGGCCCCAACACAGCGCCCCAGGCTTGCGCCGCAAGATTTCGCAGAATGCTTTCGAAAGCATTCTCCGACCACTGTGCAGAGACGCCTTCGCGAGCTCAGATCATTCTAGAATTCGGCTACAGTAGCTTTGCAAAAGTAGCACAAGAAAGTTAATGCCGGCCATCCACTCGCCCGAAATCGTTGCCAACCCATAAGCCTATAAACTTACAAAGCGCGTGCTCGACAGACAAAGTTTCTAGTACACGTGTATATTTAGTTTCAAGGTTGGAGGAAGGTTCCCAATTATTTGAGCTTAAACAACTGAAATTGAAAATCACCAGGCCTCTTGAATCTTCAATCTCCAACAAGGTATATGCATGACATATCCAAGTAGCTACCACAAGTTCAGTTATCAAAAGGGTTTTGCAATTGAACGTCGGCTTGCTTCTAGTATACTGACGCTTTAGGCCTTTTGAAACCTTTATTATACACGCATGTAGATGCATTACCAATAACACAAGCATCAGCCAAACACATACATTGAGCGAATACACATAAACAGCTCAGACAAATATCAGACAAATATCAGCCTAACAGCACACTAACCAACACCTCCTAGAAATAAGCCGTAGCGCTCTTCTTGTGACGTCGCAAAGGAAGGCCATCGGGGGCGCGCGTAGAAGCGAAGGCAACGCGCGTAGATCGACTGTCGTAACGCGCTTGTAGTCACATATGCGTCTTATTAGCTAAAATGAAAGCTGCATATAGCAACGGGGATAGAAAACACTTTATTACACGGGCAAGATATTACACCGCTAAATAATCTGTACGAATTGGTACGAGGTATGCGTATAAGACGTCTATAGAAAAATATATTTTTTTTTTTATGTCGTACAGATTGAGTCACGAAATTATTGCTGTAGGAATGCATGTTTTTTTTTTTTTTAAGAAATACTTCAACAAATTGGCGAGACACGCAGTGATTGGACACAGCAAAACAGATCACAGTTAAAATCAGGTGGACGTAGTCAACGCCGACACGGCTATACAAGTGACACTTACGATCATGTAAGCGATGTTATCGCGTGAAGTCACTGAATGCTTTCATTATACCCCGGTCACATGGCAAAGTTAATGTAATTTCGATCGACTGGCATTATGAGGTCGATATATCAGCTTGCGACGCTCGTATAATCACTCAAGACGGCGAATTGATTTAATCCCATATCATTTAATGAAAATATATTAACTTTTCCGTGTGGTAGGGGTATTAAACTTACTATTTACAGCCAACTAATTTACTTCTCCCTATGGGCTCGAGCTGCCTCAGAACACAATATAACTTAGTTTGTATACAATACTAGTATTACCTCAATACAGTTAAGCTTCTAGTATAAACGCGGTGAAGGCAATAAAATAATGTTAGTATAAAAAATCTCATAAGCACAAACAACACAATTTCAATAATCACACAAACTTGTTATTCACCTTTCAGTAAAAACTAGAATGTTACCACGGATATTTACAAATGTCAACGCAACAGCACACGGCTAACGACGAAGAACAAGATTCCATTCTTTCACGAAATTAAAAAAAAACAAAACAGAACATCTACTGCAGCACTTTAATCGCGACCTGCATGACCAAGAAAACCCTTAAATAAGTTGTTTCTTACCTGTCGATTCTATCCATACGTCCCGCGATATTTGCCACAAAAACATTTGAACACGAACTCCAAAAAGTCTCTTCGTCGAGAGAGGGGTCTATAGATAATGACCAGTGTCTTCGTTGATTAGTTGCCGGACATCTCACTCAAACCTTAGCAGGACTTGTTCCGTGAATGCGCGCAAATGCCGCAGTATCAAGCGAACCCCCACCGAGACTGCGGTGATGCCAAAAAAAAAAAAGGACGGGAAGAAGAAAACAAATATCAAAAGAACCACACACGAGCACCGCCAGCAGGACGAAAGGCTTATCGTTGTCGACCCATCTCTTGCTCGTTGCTCGATGCTCGCGCGTCGGGGACCAAAAACTAAAGGAAGACCGTTAGTCAGCGCGCGGGCGAAACGCGTAAACAACACGTGATCAGGAGAGCAGAAGCGCCAGGATGCACATTGCTCTCTCCCTCGTCCGACTTGGCGGTGAAGGAAGTGAAGGCGCCAATGAGTCTGGTCACGTCTTTATAGTTTCGTAATTCGTTGAACTAAAAAAATTGGGTTCACTCTCCCTGTTATAATGCCTCCTCTTTCGCACGTGTTGTCCCGTCTCTCCCCTCTCCCTTTCCAAGTTCATTTTGGGCGGAAGAAAAATAAACAATATTCGTGCAATCGTGGTTACCCCGTTTGCGTTAACTAAATATCATTAGTGCGTCGGTCTAAAAGAACAGATATTCTGGACATCGGCAGTGTCAAGTGGTACCGGGTTTCTTTCAATATAATTTTCGAATCGGCTGAAAATGCCCAATACTGCGCAGTTATTTCCGATTCAGAAACCATATTCAGAGACAAACACGGTTCGTGTACCATATATATCATGGTTGTGTGGCCGCAATATAACAGATATTCCGTCGACATCGGTAGTATCAAAATATTACCGGCACAATTTTCCCGATATAAATGAAAAATCGGCTGTACACGCACGACTTTCCCGACCCGAGGCTAATATCGCCCCAAAATTCTGTGCTGCCTTCGGATGTTTTCAAGGCAAGCCTCATGGAGTTATCATTCATCCGGTTGCCATCCAGTTCTCTCGCAGCGGTTGTAGAATATGCCTCAGTAGGCGGTACGTGAATGAGGTAATGGGAAAGACTATGTGTACCATAGCGGCGTCAAGAACCGCGGTCCGCAGGGAAAATTCCTGTCCTTTCGTTTCCCTCGTGCTCCATAATGTAGTGTAACTAACTTAAGGCTCTGTTATACTCCGACGTAACGCGTGCGCGCTTGCGAGCGCGTCACAGCGACGTCACGTGGGCGAAAACCCGACGCTCTATACTCTGGCGTCATGGCGTACCCGGCGCGACCGGCGGCGTTCGACGCCGCCTGACCGCCTCGACGCCAAAATGGAGCATGCCGTATTCCGCGCCGGCCGCGCCAGCAACGCCGGACCAGGATGCATCACGCGCTGGCTCCCGGCAGCCCTCGCACGGGAAGCGCGGCGAATGCGAGGAATAGCAGACGACGGAAGCACCACTCCGTGTGGCGTCATGTTTGAAGAATCGGACTCGGTCGTCGAGAAGCTGATCGAGGGAATTCGTCCTCACCCGTATGCCTACGACACGGGGAAGCTTGAGTACCGTAGGCCGTGCGCTTGTCAAAGATGTACCGTATGTACATTGACCGCCTACGCTTGCGGTGCAGGCGGTGCACCAACAGTGCAAGCGCGAGTTTTCGTCGTGCAAGGTACGTCCACGCCATCGCTTGAGCTCTGCGCTCAAGAAGCGCGAGAATTTTCGTCTGCTATTCGAAACGAAAAGGAACCGGAAGTGGCGCACTCTCGCAAGAAAGGTGTCCTCGTAGTCAGTTTCTGCGCATGCGCCGCGCTGGCAGCCCACCGACGCGCGCCGCGGGAGCCGCCAGGGCCGCCGGAGTATAAAGAGGGCGAATTTTGGACGCGCGCGGCGTGACTGACGTGCCGTAGCCGACTTCGGCCAGCGTTCCCCTTGCGCGCACGTTACGTCGGAGTATAACAGAGCCTTTAGTTTTCGAGAGGACCTATTTTTTTTTTTCAAATTTCGTGAATCGCCTACAATCCGTGACAAATAGATCCCGCGAACTATTCCAGAAAAATGTTAACAAATTGGAATCTATTATGAGATCTCACCGCGTCGCGAAAATTAGCACCCGCGAATTACTGCAAAACTTCAGCTTTCCCTTAAATCACGGAATACTGAGCCCGTTAAAAATAACTCGCTTACAGTATGTGATTATGTGGTTTATTGGCACTTATGGTGCAACCCCACCTTGATTGACGTTTTGGTGCGTTTTGGACGGCTTATAAGTTTCTTTCTATATACTGTAAATGACTAAATTTTTGCAAGGACCTAGTTTTGCGGATTTCGTGAATCGCCTACAAACGCGAAAAATACGTCCCGCGAACAATTCGGGCAATATGTGAACGCTACGGAAGCTACACTCGATTCGCGAAAATTAGAACCCACGAATAATTTCAAATTTTCAGCTTTGGCCCGATTCGCAAATATTTGAGCCCGCGAAAATCATGTCGTTTACGGTATCTTACAATTATAAGGTTAATGTCAAATTAAAGAGCTGTTTTTCAACAATACTTTAATGTCTCGATATTACGATTACTTTTAGTTGTTAGTTAATTATTCACCTTTTAATAGACCACAGTCTCTAATATTGAAAAAAATATTTCTCGAGTTATAATGTCCCATCGTCTACGATATTTTACATGAGCATTCTGATGGACATAATAAATTAAGAAAGTAAGCAACAAACTGTACAGAAAATGTATATTTTAAAATAAAAAATAAAGTTTACAATGGTATTATTTTATGGTACTATAAAAAGGGAATCACGTCAACTAATCAAAATAACTAAACATTAAATTATGAAGCTTGCTTCGATATTACATTTTCCAGAACTTCCATAATGTTATATTACACGTTAAGAACGTTATAAGACCTCAAACCTTTCCCATTCAGTTACGACAATATGTAGTTTCTTAGTATAAAGTGCAGATGGCGACATGTGTTCTAGAACAGCTTGATGTGCCTTTTCCGTCGTGTGCCGCTTGGAACGCCACGTGAAAGACAGAAAAAGCGCCAGATGTCGGGGTGTCAGATGCCTGGATGCCCGCAGTTAGCGAGCCGGATATGTCAGAACAACAAGCGCGAGGCTGCGGGTGCACCAGAGCTACTTTTGCGCGCGTTCTACTGTGCGTCGGTACACACGTCCGACGCGATCCAAATGAAATGGGCGCCATGAAATGCATTCTGCCATTTCAGATTACGCCACGTATGCGAAAATATTTTAACGTTTTTATCACTTGCAAAAATCATTTCCGCAATCAAACTATATGCTTTTCGGAATGGTTTGACTATAGTTTGTTTAAAACCCACCTCGGTGGCTATTAATTGGGAATAATATTAAAACGAAACAAAACATTAAATCGCCTCAGTGTCTCTGAGCCAACGCGCTGGCCCATGAATTCATATTTGTCGGGTTGAAATATCCGCCGAGGTGCCCGCAATCCGACGGAGGCCAATCTGATTTCGGTTTCACGTCAAAAGATCTTCAGTAAATCAATATAAACCCGATATTTTTTTTAATTATTATTGGGGCGTGTTAAGTGATCTTTGTTGGGTTGGCTTGTGAAACCCTAAGATCTGAGTATTTCCTTTGCTTTATCTTAGTTCGGAGCACAGCCAACGCTACGGGCTGATGAAACCACTGAAGCAGCGCCAAGAGCGCGAGGTCAAGCTGTTCGTTCTCTTTCTGTGCCTGTGCGGTCGGGCTAAACTAGAGCCACTTAATAAGCTACACCTCATACACATCTTGGTGCTTAAAATGATGGTTGTCAGTTATTTGAAGCTTTATCTGAAATCACAGGAAACGCTTTTCCGTACTCCACAAACGTTTAAAGAGTTCGCGACAAAGCAAAGCCATATTACGCGAGCTACCTGTCACCGAAACTAATGCTCCGGAAGTCACACCTTTCAATCATGACGATCGGCAGCTGCGTTTCATTTTTTACTAACCATCAAGGTGGCGGCGCCCACAACAGTATCGGGGGAAAAAGCGCAAATACTCTAAGCGTAGCTCATTTGGTTTAGCTCACAAGCTAAACCAAGTGCGGTGAGGGATCTTTGGCCGAGTGTGTTGTGGCCACCTTGGTTGTGGCACCACAGATCAGAGCACGTGGAGAAATTCTCGAGCGCGAGCTCCGTTCAAAGCACGGAGCTCACGCTGCAGAGCCTGTAGGGACTAAATCCCCTCGTTGTTTTCGTTGGTTTTTCAAATAACCTCAAGGGTGCCAGTGCATGAGGCCCGTATCTCGAGCGGCCCTTGGAGGCGAATGGCGGTGCAGCACTAAAATGACTGGTCCATGAAAGCCAACGGCGGTGGAGCACCCGCTCCTGGCACGTGTCTTGCGCGTTTCCACAACAATGGTTCGCGGTACTTGTAAAAAAATGACCGCATCTCCACGTGGTGAATGATCTTGATTGGGGCGAAGCTCGGGTGGTGCTGACGATACTGAGTTTGGTCATAGGTAGTGCTGATGGTGCCGATGGTGCTGTCGGCGTTGACGCTTTGCCGCAGCCTCCTCAGCTCTCGTCTCCATGGGGTAGCAGCTTGCTGTCGGCGTTAACGCTTTGCCGCCGCTTCCCGAGCTCTCAACTCCGGATCCGCTTGGCGTATCTGACGCTGTGCAGCAGCTTCTCGCGCCCTGGTGTCCGGAGCAGCTTGCTGTCTGCGTAGAGGCTAAGGCGCTGCATGAAAAGCTCTTCGGTCGTTTTCATTCATGTCAGTTAAAGTCAGTAGGAGAATGTTTGGTTTTCTTCGTTTTAATTTTTTTAAGAATACAGGTGGGATGGCATCTCAGATCCCTTACTCTTTTTGTTTTCTTTTCTTTTTTCATAATTTGTTTTAATGTTTTTTTTTCCTTTTTTTTTTTTGCCCTACACGAGCACGTGAGCTCACTAGCAGGGCCCGTTTGCTCGAAGCTGGTTAACTCTAACCGCGGTTAGAAGTTAACCACATTTCCCTACATGGGGGAATTTTAGGTCACGTGACCGGCAGAGTACGGACGGCGGGGAAACATGGCGGTGCCCCGGTGAGTGAGCGCCGCTCGCTTTGGAACTAATATGTCGTTGTAGCTGCAATGTCCGGCGCGTTAGCCAGCAATGAATGGTTCAGGAGGCTTTCGCTTTGCCTTACCTCACTTGAATAGCAAAGCATGAGCAATGACCTCGCAGCATTTTTAGATTGTGTTTCGATTCCGGCCATTCCTAAGCCTAAATGAACACGATAATTTTCGGCATGGCAACGTCTTTGGCAAGTGGATTGCCTTGACTCAATAGGCCGGGTATTGATGTCACGCAGAAGCAGACAGCGTCCCAAGCACCAAGGTGCATGTTAGAAGTGTAGTTACACGCACTGCACGTGCTGGCGTCTGCAGTAGTAACAGTTCTAAAGAAAAAAGCTAAAACAAATTTTGCCTTGCACACGCGTTTGTCAAAGCCTTATTAAGATTATTTACTTTGAAGTTTTTATAAGGGGAAGGTCAGCGCGCGCGGATCGTAGAATTATACTTACAGCGTTCTCCTCCGTGCTTGGGTAATTTACCAATAGGTCTATTTTCACTGGAGCCAAATAAACGGGGTTTTCAATTTATGATGTTATATACAGTTCTTACATGCTGGCCAACCAAGCTGCCGGTGTACCGCCAGCCTTTCACTGCTCACGTCTTCCTTATCGTTTTTAGGACTGAACTTCGTTGTCCTCTTTCAAACTTGGAAGGAAATTTCAAAGTGTCCTGTCTTCAATTCAGACTGCCAATTATTTAGAAATTTTCCAAACAAGGGTTAATTCAGTTTTACCTTAACCAATATCTATACCACAAGCAACAAAAAATGTTTCTTAAGCTCAAATGTATGTCGCGCTGCGTCGCGAAAACCCGGTAGCGCGCGTTTTCGGGTCCCCCCTTTTTGGGAACGTTTTCCACAGAAGTCACTTATATTCGCTACAACCAGTAGGTGACACCAGCTGCCACCCCATAATAAAACACGGAGCTATCGCTGATCCAGCCTTCGTCAACTTGGCTAGGTACTTGCAGGTACCTAGTAGGGAAGGGTTTTAAACTTTAAACCGCGGTTAAAGTTAACCAGCTTCGAGCAAACGGGCCCAGGAGCACGAGCACCCGACGCCGGACGGCGGACGGACATGCGGACATGGCTAACCCCAAAGGAGCTTCGCCCCTAAAACGCCTTTATCAAGGGGCTTTAGCAAGGACCCTGGGTTAAGTCGGCCATCTGCATCCTAGGGTCGTGCGATCGTGAACCACATATACTGCGTAATACACGTTTATGACCCCGAGCTAACAGTTGTACTGCACTTTTTTATAACCTTCAAAGGGTAACAATGTCGCCCTTCGAAACTGCTGGTCTCTAAGAAAGTAACGACTAATTTTGAATGCACCGTTACATTACAATATTAATGTATGTTCGTGTTTTTTTTTTGTTTACATCTTTGATTACGCGTTTCTTACTTATGATGAAACAGACTATAGTTTTGAGACTTCTGGAAAACTATTATATAACTAAGAAAATGGCACGTGAACAAAAAAGACAAAACACACAAATTTACACAGAGGCGCACCTAATAAAAAAAATTGAAATGATAGAGTTGATTATAATTGTGTCTTGAAAGGTATGAGCGCACCAAAAGCTATAAAAGCGAGCTCGATGCTTTGGATGGTGCGCTTGTCCACTGGAAGTGTAGTTCAGGGCAGTATGCTCGTACTTGTATGTTCCGCTTCGCTCGCAGGATAAAACCAAATGCTTTACTGGTAATGTATTTAATGAAACAGAGCTTACCTTCTGTATACGTGCAGTGCCCTCAGTTTTCGCGTGATTAAATGCTTATTTACTATTATTTATTTCGTTTCACACTGCGATTCAGTTCGTGCTCTTCTGTGTGCTACATGCACTAGAGACCAAGGCAATTCAGGAGCATTATATTTCGCGGATTGTAGAAGAAATGTATGCAACTTGCTATGTGTGCCACAAACAATACAAAATATTCTAAGCTTCATAACAGACCGTTTGCCTGAGCAAATATTGTTGTTTCTCAAGAAAAACAGCGGTTGAATGAAATCACGTGCGAAAAACTCGTTCTAAGCACGTGACCGTTGCATGCAGTGAATACTAGTATTCGGCGCCGAGATGGTTGGTAGCTGTCAGCAGGTGGAAATTTTCTATCCGACCAGAGTTAGAATGTCTCCTTTCTCTTGTAAGCAATCAGGAGACAAGTTACACCAAATCTGAGGGTAATAAAGTACTATGAGCATTCGAACATAATGGCATGAACAGTATATGTGTACATGCTTCAGCTTTTGATGCACCCTTAACTTTCGATACACTCACCGCTAGTTTAAAATGTAGAGCTGTTTCACTCTTAATCAGTGTACCATGTGCGTGCTTACACTATATTTTATACAACTTCAAATTCTACCCGTTTGCATCTTTTCCATTTTTGCACACCACTGCTTTCGCGCATAAATCACCGAATTAAGACTGGTACAGGGTGTCGCAAAAAATTACATTTTTTTTTTTGTTTACCGCAAAAGTAAACTACGCATCGCCTAACGCTCATTCTCCGCCAAAAAGGAAGCACTTGGTCACAACCAGATGCCAAAGTTTCATCTCGAACGGACACCTTATTCAAAAGTTATAAGCGATTTTCTGAAAATTTCAATGAAAAAATGGAGCCCATTTTTGCCCGTTTTCGGTTTCTGGCGCCATAGAGTTCCATGTATTTGAAAACTCCGTCGGCCGCCATTTTCCCATTGAACTTTTCAGAAGTCACTCATAACTCTTGAATAAGGTATCGGATCGGGCTGAAGCTTGGACATCTGGCTGTGACCTTTAGCACTACATTGGGCGGACAATGATCGTTCGGCAAAACCTAGTTTATTCTTGCGGTAAAAAAAAAAAGAAACCTTGTAATTTTTCGTTTTGTGACACCCTGTACATTGCCTAAACAATGTGCAAAAGCTATCCACCGACCCAGAATCTTTGCCTGGCCAGTCGTTGCATTTATCAGTGAATTCGTATTAAAATTAATTCGTTTAATTTATTGTGAGTTAATTTTAACCTTGACATTTTTTTACTAGGACTCCCGTGCTAGTTCTACTTTGGGTTTACCAAACTCAACATCTAAACCTGAGTGTCATTTTTTGTGTTTTCCAGTCTCGTGTTTTTGGTCAAAATAAACACCCAGCAACCTAGATAAGACACCTGACCATCCCCCCCCCCCAAAAAAAAAAAATATATTTCTTTATTTTTTAGGTAATTAATTTTTCAAGCTAGAATTTTCGAGATCCGTGTCTATCACGTCTTCACGTTTTCCTGGAAATCCACGAAGAGCCAAACACATGCACGATAAAAGGGCCGGCCTGTCATATTGCCGCCCGCAGAGCCGAAAAAGCAACGCTCGGTCACGGACTTCTAGAAGATTCGCGTTCATTCTTTCACAAGACGTAACTTTCGCCCTGCTTTGTTGTTCTCGAAAGTGCCCGTTCTTTCTCTCCCCGAGCGCGCCACGCTCGAACCTTCTTTGCTGAACTTTCGAGATTGTGGCGCACTGTAGAGTTGATAAGTTGCTGCCAGCGACCTTGTCGAGTCAGTCTCGCTCTCGCTCTCTGTTACGTTGCCGAATCGCCTACTGCTTTTCTGCCGCCTCGACGCTCTTTCTTTTCTTTTTTTTTGTTTAGCCCAAGCTCGCCTATTAAACCTTTATTTTTCAGTTCACTGTTCGTCCTCTCGTCATCTTCATTCGTGTCAATATAAATCTAACCACATTGAAATATGTGTAACTGACCTCTGAAATCTCTTATAACAGCGCACAGGCAATGTTATATATTTTAACGCGTCCGTAGTTTTGTTGTGCGTGTGTCTCGCCATTTGGCTCAGGACTATTTTCACGTTTTGTTCTGCCCACATTTCCTGGAGACGTGAGCTCGGAGCGTAGGCAACTGGCCCCTTTGCACGAGAACTGGCGAAGCCGTGCGCGTTCCAAAGTAGGCTCGTGCAGAGTAAAACCAGCAAAGGACCAGTGATGTCTAATTCAGGATATAGAAAAATATCCCACTGTATCGAAGCGCCACCACACACGATTTCTCGCCTTGATGTACAGGCCTGGAAGACGGTTCCACCGCCATCTCTTGGTTCAGAGTCACACTAACCAAGGGTGGGGTTGCACCTTAAAGGATGCGCACACGGTAGCGTGCCAGGCAAAGCAGATAGGGAAAAACGTTTAAAGGGGCACTGAAATGGATAAAAAAAAAAAAAATGTTGCTTCGGAGGGCGTGCCTACTAACGTCAAACACGAGTGTTTAATGACGGCATTATTTTAGAGCGTCGGATAATGACGACATGAAATTCCAGAAGCACGACTGGCTGGATAGGTGCACGTGACCCCGTCTGATTCTTTCAAGCGCGTGATTCTTACTCAAATGTCTGCTTGAAACACCCATATATCGGTGGGGCGTTGCTGTCTTTTTGACTGGATGTTAATATCAACAATTAGGAAGATCGCGCAGGGCTGTTGCACTCTCTTGTCGTTCTAATACTCTAATGGTTAAGACCAATTACATTATTAACAAATAAACCTCTTTAAGCCATTTTATTCAAAATACAACAAAGTTTTTAATAAATATTTTGTTTAATAATTTAAGAAGTCCCACACACTAGTTGGTGCAAACACAATGCAAATTAAGAAATGACCAGATACCCTGTGCATGGACCCTGTGAGCCTGGGTCAGACTGCTCGTACACCATACAAGAGGTAGTCGTGAAAAGATTCGTACGCAAGTCACCACGAGATCCGTACTTCAAATGCCGCATTGCAACAAGATAAAACTTTGCACGTGGCATTCGAAGCACGCATATCACTTTGACTGATGTCTTACCGACTGTTTTGTCTATGATGTATGAGCAGTGTGTCCCCGGCTTTATTCTATAGAGCTATTGCTAGCCGGTTACCGTGTGCGCTGTATAAAGATACCCACCCAAGAGTAAAACTGATGTTATGATGATTATGATGACTGGCGAGGAAAAGTGCAAAAGGGACGGATAGGTGACTGTTAGGATTATGTCACGGATGACACATCCAGTAAGGTTCTTGGTGGTGATTTGGATGTTTCTCCCCCTTCGTGGTCCCGAGGAAGACCCTTTGTGTCATTGAACGGGTCAGACGGAAAAAAACAACTTGTTATATATTTAATATATTTAATACTGGACACTTACGCCATTTAAGAACAAATTATGAGACGAATGTCACTGTCAACTCGAACCGCAGACTTGGCTACCATCGGAGAGTGGCTCGCACCATTCTAACGGTAACAATCCAGAGACTCAGCTCATTGTCTCGCCTGTGATCTTATTGAGTTAAGCCTGCCCCTCATTCTAATTTTTTTCAGGACCAACATTTTGATTCGGCGCTCCCAGCCCAGGAATGAGACGGTGCCGGGCGTAGGAGGCGCAGACGTGTCTTGTCCCTCAGACAACAAATTACCCCTGGCACTTGGAGCACCGAATAAATGGACACGTGAGAACAGACGTAGCACGTCGCCCCAGAAACCTCTTGTAATTTAATCTTACACTTGTCAATGGGGAGCGACAAAAGACACTTAAAACAAACACAACCGCAAGTGGTAGCGCTGGGCGACCACCAGAAATAAACAAGTAGGCGAAGAGTATTCCCAGCTAAAGACAGCTGAGAGAAGCGCGTGACACGCCTTGGCCCGCCATGCTACGGGCTGTACCCAAGCAAAGGAATATCCGCAATTCCGCACAACTGGGTGCTCCCCACCCCACGCATAAACATCTCCCTCTAAGTGGCCGTGATCCTTCCGAAGCAGCTTGACACACCCGATGACGCTTGAGACGCAAATATTGTACAAATTTCCCGCAACTCCACGTGCGATTCTGGTATAAGGCTGCGAGCATCCAACCGTATGAACCGCAAGCATCTAATGTTATCAGGCAAAAGTGATTCACTCTCTCGAGTAGTCCAACCGCGGAGAATCTCAGGCTGTCCCGACCTTCCCCCGAGACGCTCAATGGCAGACAGGCAAGTTTACGAAAATGATCCGTCAAGCTTCTTGCACAGCACATGTATTTGCGCGATTCTTGGTTTCCGCTGTAGGGACCGTCAAGCAAAAGCATTCCACCGAGCGGATACGACCTGTAGGTCTCACTCGGAGACCATGTGCAAAGTTTACGCGATGCGTGGTGCTGCAAACTCTCTAGTGCCCACATTAAGTTTTGTTAATGGGAAGAACAGACTGCTGAGCAGTACTCCAGCAAAGGAAGCTCTAAGGATGTTTATACTTTTTGAAGACCCACCGGACCACCTGACCTCGCGACACAAGTGATGAAGTGAAGCGTCCAGCAGGCCTCAAAGACAACACGGATGATGTGTGCGAACGAGTCCAAGTTGTGTCTAAGCATGAAACGTGAATAAATGTGTGATCTGAGTCAATCTGTCATTTTATGGTGTAAAAAGAATGTCGCGCTTCTTAAAACGTCAGCATTAGTGAGCTGGTCATGCGCTTATCTTGAACTGGATCGGAGCACACGTTTATAAAGTTGGAAACGTCGCCACGAGATAGCGCCACAACCCAGAACATGCTAGGAAAGACGTTCTGCAAACGCCTATAGATGGTGGCAAGGTGCATTTTTCGAGTGGCATGGCGATAGAACGCCTAGCAACGGAGGCCGCACTGGATTCGCTGGTTATTAGAAGCGACGCTGTGGAGTAGCACCTAGCAACTGAAGATCGCCGGCAACGTCCCCCTTCGCCAATTTTCGCGCCGCGCAGTGGGGGATGGTGCGTGTATCACGAGGGCGCGTATTAACCCACGCCGGCCATGTATTTGTAAAAGGTGGGCGATATGTGGCAGGGCAACCCGGCTCGGGCAAGATTGGAAATGGATGGTGCGTCGTCGCACATGGCCACACCTGGTTGCTGCACCGGCCATCAGGCGTTGCGCGTGTAGCACTGGGGTCTGGGGTGCGTTTTACTCTCACTTCCCCATCCCCATCCGTGCCGCTTCGCGGCGACATGCTGCGGTGGCTCATTCACGCGCCTCAGCGGTACACGTGAAACGTCGCCTCGAATCGGCGTAAACGGGTCAGAGGTCACGCGCAGGTTAAATCGAGTCCCTCTGATGCACGCGCAACGCGTTCCGGCCGGCGCAGCCACCGCACGTTGCTATGTATGACAACGCAGTTTCTTCGAGGAGCAACCAATCTGGGGTGAGCGGCGACGCCATGCCGCATGTTGCCCACCGTTTACAAAAACCCACATCGCCCCCTACCCTCATTCCAGCCGCTTCGCAGCGACTGCTTGCGGATGGATCATTACAAATTATTAACCTACCTTGGTACTACCGAAAGGGGACTACCTTGGGCCAGAGCCTTGGACTACCCCTACTGCACCTCGGTTTCAAAGTGTTAGGTCATGCCGTCGCTCTCTATAACCAGCCAATCCCGTGCGGCCACTATCGTTTATACACACGCTAAGTGACCTGACTTGCTTGCACCTGGGAGAATAGGTGTTTCCAAAATGTTCACCCTGCGGAAAAGGTATGATGCTGCATTCACCATGATTTTTAGAGAGATATTACCACTGCGCGAAATGCTCCAACATTTCTTCTAAAATCAACGTAACAGACGCGGCATTTGTTCTAAATTGGACAGCGTATCGCGCTACTTTTGGATGGGCTTAACCGAAGGTACTCTCCTAATAAAGGTCCATTTTTCTACATCCTCTAAATTGTTTTGCAGGTTTTGTGCTTCAAACTGAGAACAAACTGTTGTACCAATCAATCTGTCGGCCGCGTACTACATTCAGATACATTTTTCGTTCGGGGCATGTCGTTCACATGTGCGAAGAAGAGAGCCGAACAGAGGACTGAACGCTGTCGTCCACCTGTCGTGATAATCGTCTCTGCCGATCGTGCCCCGTAGCAGACAACTTGTTCGCAGCGATTACTCAGTAAACCCGAGATACTTTTGAATAAGAGACGATGCATTCCTACATTTGTGAAATTCGTTTAAAGCAGGATATTAATTTGGAGTCTAACAAAAGTATTACTTATGTCAATTATCATATTTTGGTGACTGGGTTATCCACGTTGTCACTGATAAAATGTGAATTAGTTGCCTGTGCTAATTCACAAGTTTAATATTTCTGAAACCTGTACTGTCTGCTGGAGAAGTAGCCGAATTCTTCCTGATTGCAATGCAGTTGGCCGTTAACTACTATCTCAAATGATCGACAGTATATTAAAGTGATCACCACCAAACGGTATGGCCTTGGGACATTCATTAGCTTCAACATTCCCTTGTGCAGTTTGGTGACCAAGACTCGTCACCAAGCTTGTAGGACGACCCAACTGTCAAGCAGAGCTTGCAGCACCTTAGAGGCGGTTGTTGGCATATGCGAGCTGCTCACTTTGAACTATGTCATGCAACACCATCCAGGCCAAAGCTGAAAGAGCTCTTGATTATGAAGGCTCTTTGTAATTATGTACTTCTTAAGGTCACGATAATGAGTTCTGAATTAATATTACTGCACTCAGAAATGGCGTAGTAAAGTTTCCTGGAGCATATCCGTGTCCGTCGCTATATAAGTCCAGTCATGTGGAATCCGGGAAAGGGGCGCTACGGTTTACGCAAGAAAAGCCGGCAAAATGGCTTCATATCTCTTTCGGGGAGTCGGTGACAGTGCCGTGGCCGTTAAAACAGGTTCGCTGGAATTTTTTGTTGTTCTTTGCGGGTTTCATGGCGCAACAGCAACGAAGGCCATACTGCGCCAGACTAAATTAACTGATAAAGCTCCTATGGTCACCTCATTACAAAAAAACGATCTTGAAAATATCTGGGACTAGATCTGGTGTATAAGGCCAGTACTAGTAATAAATGGTAAAACTCGATCAAGAGGAACGAGAGGGTGGTTTCCCAGCAAAAGAGCGGGATGAAATGGAATACAAAATAAAAAAAAAACTCTGGAAAATGAGCACTTCGTTCAGTGTCAAATTCCGGGCAGAGCCACAAAATGTGGAGAATAGTAAGATGGTTTCCACAGTGCTCACAAACTGGTGGATCCTCCCCATAAAGGAGATATCTGTGTGTAAGAAAAGAGTGCCCATTTCGAAGCCGGCACAATACAACTTCGTGAAAGTGGTTCTTAAGTGAGGAGCTCTCCCAAGACACAAGGACTGGTTTGCTTACATGGAGCTTGTTATTAGACTCCATAGCCCACTCTGTCTGCCATAAACGAAAAAAATTACACCATCTTCCCGAGGGGAACCATGAGGTGATGCGGAGAATCGTGTTGGTTCCGAGGAAAGAGTCAGTTGCGTGCTGACGTCGAGAGATGGCGCCACCGACTGCCCTAACGTTACCCCCTACGCGAGCCTTCGTCGCGGCTCGCGGCAGAGCAACTTGGAACGCTCGCCGCTCGCCGTTTATTTTTTTTTCACACTTGAAGGAGAGGAGACTAGAGCAGGAGAGTTGCGCGTGCGCGTGCGGTGTGAGGAGAAGCGAACGCACGCGCAGTGCACGCAGCTGGTAGAGAGAGAGAGCGGAGAGAGTAACGCGCAGCTGTTGGAGAGAGGGAAGGAGGAGAGTTGCGTGTGCGTAGTTCGAGTGCCGACTACAACGCCGACGCCGCGGGACATAGACCCGAGCAAGAGATGCTCCGCATCTAAAAGTGACGAGTTAATTAACGATTTGATATCCTGATAAGGCAAGCTAGCTTGATATTGAGAGCAGTTACCTGAATATGCAGCGAGCCTGTCTGCCTCCTCATTACCCTTTATTCCCACATGACTCGGAACCCAGCAGAATTTTATATTGTGACTGTTACGTAAGGCTCTGTTAAGTTTATTTCGCACCTGCTCCACAAGCATATTCTTAGTGGCTTTTAGAGAGCATATTGCAGTAATGTCGCTCTGAGATTCCACAAATATTACGGCCCGTCTAGTTTTAGTCTTCAGAATATAATCCAATGCAAAAGACATAGCATAGATTTCAGCAGTAAGTATACTCGCAAATTCCTCTAGACGTTTGACTTTAACAAAACGACCTGAATGCACGGCACAACCGACAAACGACGACGTCTTGGCACCGTCCGTGTAAAAGTGAACATAATCTTTATATTTCTCTTCCAGGTCAAAGAATTCCTGCTGAATCGCAAGAGCTGATATGCTATTCTTATTGAACTTTGTGAAAGTCCTGTCGCAGAAAGCACGCACCATATTCCAGGGCGCGACGCAGACTGTGTTCTGAATTAGGTTAAGTTCGTCCAGACGAAGTTGAAGTGAGGAATAAACTTGCTCTATACGAAAACTTAAGGGTCTGACAATGCTCGGCTTATTTTCAAAGAGACGGTAGAATTGAGACCTTTGTACGGAATGATGCGTTGGGTGATCAGGGTTTGCTAGGATCCTAGACGCGTAGGTCAGGCTGAGATATTGACGTCTTTTACACAGCGACATCTCATTTGATTCCGCATACAAACTAACCACAGGCGATGTCCGAAAAGCACCGGTTGCCAAACGCAAGCCAAGATGATGTACAGGATCCAACATCTTGAGAGCAGATGGGCGAGCTGATCCGTACACCACGGCGCCATAATCAAGACGAGATCGCACAAGCGCGTTGTACAAATGCAAAAGACATTTCTGATCCGAGCCCCATGATTTATGAGCCAAAACTTTCAGAAGGTTTGTGGAACGAAGGCAAATGTCTCTGAGAAATTTCAGGTGGGGAATGAAGGTAAGTTTTTAGTCAAATATGACACCAAGAAATCTGTGCTCCTTCCTAACAGGAATCAGAGTCCCGTTTAGTTCCAAAGCTGGGTCTAAGGAGAGCCCGCGACGTAAGGAAAAAGGCACACAGACTGTCTTTGTAACAGAGAACTTGAAACCATTTTCGTCTGCCCACTTACAAAGTTTGTTTATAGCCAGTTGTAACTGCCGCTCACAACTAGAAAGATTGCAAGAAGATGAGGAGATCTGTATATCGTCAGCATAAATAGAGTAGGAAATAGACCGAGGTAACACTCTTGCGAGAGAATTCATTTTTAGTACAAACAAAGTGACGCTCAAAATGCCTCCCTGTGGAACTCCATTTTCTTGAACAAAAGGTTTAGACAGGGTGCTGCCAAGCCGGACTTGAAAGGTTCTGTTTGTTAGAAAGTTCTTAATGCATTGCAACATCCTACCACGGATATTGCAAGCATACAAGTCTTTCAGGATACCATATCTCCAAGTGGTATCATACGCCTTGTCTAAGTAAAAAAACACTGCAACACAGTGCTGCTTGTTCACAAATGCCTCGCGTATGAAGGTTTCCGGGCGAACCAAATTATCGAGAGTAGATCGACCTCGGCGAAACCCGCACTGATTTTTGTCAAGGACCTTCTGCTTTTCTAATATGTATACTAACCGCCTTTTTATAAGCCTTTCAAATGTTTTCCCAACACAGCTCGTTAGAGCAATTGGGCGGTAACTTGATGTTAGTGAAGGGTCTTTCTGCGGCTTTAGGAGCGGCATGACATGTGCATACTTCCAGGCATGGAGAAAGCAGGATTTTTCCCACATTCAATTGAAGAACAAGAGAAGGCTTTTCAGGGACTCAGGAGAAAGGCGACGAAGCATTTCATAATGAACTGCGTCGGGCCCTGGAGCAGAAACCCTCGTTATGTCGAGTGCCATCTCAAGTTCACACTGCGTAAAAGGCTGGTTATAAGGCTCCAAGTCTCCTCCAGACATGGAGATGTTTTGTTGCTCTGCACGAGATTTAAATCTACTGAACGAATCACTGTAGTTTGCCGAGCTGGATGTATTATAAAAATGCTCACCAAGGATGTTGCCGATGTCAACTAAGGATGAAGAAGGGGCATCAAGAGTAGGAATCGCAAAGCACCTATAGTCCCCATTTATTTTCCTCTATCTATCCCAAACCTCCTTGGCTGGCACAAAACTATTTATAGAAGAAACATACTTCATCCAGGATTTCCATTTTGACTGATTCCTGGTCCAACGGGCTTTAGCTTTCCGCTGCCTGAACTCTGCGAGATTATGTGATGTGGGATACCTGCGAAATTTGCCTCAAGCCCTGTTTTGGTCCGCTAAGGTTGTGGCACACTCCTTGTTCCACCATGGTTTGCATTTTTTTGGAACATTACCAGAGGTTCGTGGAGTAGACACCTCAGCAGCATTTAGTATCTGCTCAGTAATATACAGTGTTGCATCTTCCGGTGACATAGAAGAAAGCAGAGAAGGGTCCAAAGTGGAATGTAACCCAAAAAGTGACCAGTCAGCTTTATCTAACTTCCACCTAGGGATACGTTTCAAAAGTGAGGGCAGCTTAACAACGCTCTCTAAAACAATCGGAAAGTGATCACTGCCAAAAGGGTTGTTGAGAACATTCCATGTAAAGCAAGGAAACAGTGAGGGGGATGAAATCGACAGATCTATGGATGTAAATTTGGTGTGAGCTGCACTGAAAAATGTTGGCTCTCTCCCATTAAGAAGACATAGCCCAGATGCCAATAAAAAACGTTCAACTACACCTCCACGAGAGTCTTGACGAATATTACCCCATAGGGGGTGATGGGCATTAAAATCGCCTAGAATCATAAAGGGTTGTGGGAGCTGACCTACAAGACCCTGCAATTCACTAAGATGTAATGGAGTGTTAGGTGGTATATAAAGTGATACTACAGTTATGAGGCGGTCTAAAAGAAGGCGCACTGCCACGGCTTCAAGTGGTGTACAGAGTGGGACCTCAGAGCAGGCGACCCCACCCTGTACAACCACTGCCACGCCACCAGAGGGAGTATCACTAAAACGGTCTTTCCTAAAGACCCGGTCACGTCTTAAAATATGAGGAGAGCGATCATGAAGATGAGTTTCTTGAAGGGCAAGAGCTATCGGCCGAAGCTCATCCATAAAATGATTTATATCATCAATATTTCTTAAAAGGCCACGACAGTTCCATTGCATAAAATTTACTTTTGCCATTTAAAAATTTGTTTATATCGGAAGAATGTAAATCAATAAAACTCGTAGTAAAAAGACTAAAACTAGGGAGAGAGACAACTTAGGTTACTTTGGTGCAGTAACCGGTTTTTTGTTCTTCCCTGCACGGGTCTGCGTCTGCCACTCCATGCTATCTGAGTCGGATGCAGGAGCAGCGGAATCGTCCAACTCCATGGACAAGTCTGCCTCTTGAGTCGTGTCGCTGGCGTTAGCCAGCGTTTTCTTCCGACTTGGATCACGAGGAGCCAGGCCCCGGCCGCGACCAGCCAAAGAGGCAGCGGAGGTGCTGGGCAGAGCCTCTTTCAACTCTGCCTGCTCCGGCCCCTTGCGTACTGGGAGAGCAGCACGATAATTGTGCCGCTCTTTGGAAGAGGCCCTCTCCAGTGAGTTAGGGCGAGAGTGTCGCTCGTTCTCACTGGGGGAAGGCTTCGAAGTAAGGACTGGCGAAGGCGTTGCCTGCCTGTCCTGAGACTTGAGGGCAGCTGGTGTGCTCCCTCCAGAAGGTGGGGGGAGCTGCTGCCTCTGCGGGGAGGTTGGGGCCCGAAGGGCCACTGCCAGGGCTTCAGGCGAGACCTGGGTGGCCATCGATTCCGTTCGCGGTGGAGGGCCCCTGCGCACCGCGTCCGAGTACGTACCTTTCGAAAGAAAGGAGAACCTTGTTTTGCCTCGGGATATGATATGCCCTCTTTGGCTCTTAGGGTAAGGATTTCCTTTTCTTGTCGCCACAAGGGGCAAGAGCGAGAGTAGGCAGGGTGAGGACCCTTGCAGTAGGCACAGGAAATGGCATCTTCACAGATGTCGGCTAGATGGTCGTGGCTGCCGCACTTTGCGCAAGTCTCCTTCCCTCGACAGCTGCGCGATCCGTGGCCAAAGCGCTGGCAACGGAAGCACCGCTGGGGGTTGGGGACATAGGGGCAGATGTGGTAGTTAAGGTATCCTGCCTTGATAGTTTCTGGCAGTGTGTGTCGTTCAAATGTAAGAATGACGTGTTTGGAAGGGATTTCCTCACCATTTTTTCGGAATATAATACGCTTAACGGCCACAACACACACACCTTGGAGTCCCTCGAGGAGTTCTTCCTCACTAGTGTGCAAGAAGTCATCCTCGGAGAGGACCCCACGGATGGTGTTGAGCGTGCGGTGAGGGCTAACCGACACCTTGACATCGAGAAAACTGGTCAACTTCAGGATTGCTTCACTTTGTTTTTTGGTAGTTACCTCCACTAAGAGGTCTCCGGAGTGCTGCTTTTTAGCCTTGTAGGAGAACCCGACAAGGTTTTCCAGTACCTTTGCAACAACAAATGGCGATAGCTTTGACACGGGTTTCTGTTCATCGAGGGAATGAACGACGAAAAACTTCGTGAAGTTTTCTACCTCAGGTTCTTTTTCGATGGTTTTTTGTTCAGGACAGCGCCTTTTAACGGCTTGTCCCGACCGGGGTTTGGAAGAGAGGGGCGCCATAGGAGAGCAAAGAGTCTTCGGAATCCGCGGTGCACCGCCCACCACCGAGCCCAACATGGGGTTAGGTAACGCACCATAACAAGAAGGGCATGGCTGGAGACGTTACGCTAACAGTGCTGCCGGGAAACTTTACCCAAGTGTGGGTCAAGACAGAGGTCTATTGCCACCCAAGGTTAGCCCTTGCCGCCAAAGAGGGGTGAAAAAAGAGTAAGAGAAATGAGAGAGAAGTAAAAGAAACAGGAAAGGTAAAGGTGAAAGATTGGAGGGGATAGTAGAAGAAAAGGCGACTAGACTGAATCATCCTGGCCGGGCCTTACCAGGACTCCCGTCTATGAGAAGCGGGGGCCGAAGAGGTGTATTGCCTCACCCGGGGGGCCCCGAAGGGTCCAAACCTACCCCGGGCTCGGCTCAACCACCAGGATGCCCTTTTCTCCAGACACGGGAAAGCCACGCACAGCCATACGTGGGCGAGCGAACCCGCATGGCTCGGGGTCCGTGGAGACGCCACTCTCCAAACACCTGCTTTCACAGGTGCCCCCTGCAGGGAGGGTCGCTGGAATGATGAGCGTAAGCAGCAGACATAGTAACAGAAGAATGATGGCTCAGACTTAGCGCGTTTCAAAATATTACGTAGGTATTGTTCGGCGGAGATATAGATGGCAACCTCCAGGGACCGCTGATGCTCCTTTGGAAGTAGTAAAGTTGTAGCGCATTGGGATCGGCGTGCCCACTGAAACAGTGATCGCTAGGTCCGCGCTGCATTTATGATTTCAGCCGTGATCTATGGCCATTGTTTTCATTTTCTTGATTCAACGGCGAAAGGGGCACACTCTTTCTTTATGGCGAATATTGGTTCAAAACATGGGTCATAGTTGTATGACCAGCTAGAACGTGTGGTTTCAGAATTCATGGCGCCAAGTGAGCAAGCTGAGTCATGTGACCAAGGTCAAGTTGCTGTAACTTTCAAAGCCTGCGAGCGAAAGGCCCTGTGAGCGGTGTAACGACCACTTAGCGAAGCTATGCCGCAAGATTGCCACAGCTGTGGTGGCCTTCACATACTTTAAAAGGTTCAAAGGGCAAGGAAGCTCGGTACCCCGTCCTGGGTTGTGCATGTTAGCTGTTGTCAGGCTTGGAACAAGCCAGTAGTGGTCGCAGTCTCAAGAAGGACGTTGTCAAAATAGTCGCGGGAGAAAGGTTCGCCGTGGGAACACTTGCCGATGTAAGCATTAAATCTGCCGAAAATAAGAATGTTCGCATACGCTTTTGCTTAGGCTGACTCCAGGGATGCGGCTAGAAGCCTGCTGGCTGCTTCTTGTGACGGGAGAGGCAGAAAATGCATCCCACTAGGATGGTTACACGAGAAAAAAAAAACTGGATGAAAGGAGCTTCGAGGTCAGTGCTCGACGTCACAGCGCCGATTAATACGAAAGGTTGATGGGGCCACCAAAATAAACCTTCACATCTGCCACCTTTGTTCCAATGAAACACGCTATATGCGTGGAGAGAAAGTTGCTCCCTGTCAGCGATAGTTGCCCGAAGGCACGCGTCCGATAGCAAGCATTTTGAGCACGATAGAAGAGAGGAAGCAAGTCGCTGTTCGACTAGGATTCTTGTTTTGTTACAAATGGGATGCTAATATACAAAAACGTGTATGGCCTAATAATGCCAGTTGATTTGGGGCGCATAGATACGGACTCGTGTTAACGCCAGAAGAGTTTTAACATTGTGGCAGCTCGAAAAAATGAAAGACGTTTAGAAATCTATGCACAATTAATTTAGAGCACAGTTATTGAGGAGGAGGAGGGAAATGTACGGAGGTGATGGTATGCCTCTCCTCCTCCTCCGTACCCTCTCCTCCTCTCCTTCTCCTCCCCTCCTCCTCCTCTGCTCCTCGTCCTCCCTCCTTTCCCCCTCCACCCCTTCTTCTCCTGTCCCTTTCCTCCTAATCTAAGTTTCCTCCTTTTATCCTACTAAGTACCTTCCCTTTCTCCTCCTCCGTCACCTCCCCTTTTCCTCCTGCGTACCCTCCCCTCCTCCCGCAGTTTCCCCCTGAAGTTAGCGGGGAATTGAATTGTTGTTTCGGTCACGTGACGTCAATTTTCCTGCTAAATCTAGCGGAGAAACTAAATTTATTTCTAGGTGACGTGACACTAATTCCTGTGACGTCGTTTTCCCCGCTAAATATAGCGGGGAATAAAATTGGTGTTGAGGTCACATGACATTAATTTACCCGTTAAAAGTAGCGCTGTTACAAGTGACGGTGACGCAGACAGCGACGCCGACGCCGCGAAACCCGGAAACGGGCGCCTACAGGCGGGTTCAAACAGGCCCGGAATACGGGACCCGGGCCAGCTCGGGGGCCGGAACCCGTAGTGACGTAATCACTTCCGGCATCCAACATCGTCACGGTTTGGTTTAAGCGGCGCGCGGCACGGGCCCCGTCTACGGGACCTGACGTCACGGCGGCTCCTCAGGCAACCAATCAACGGCTGTCGTCAAGCGAGGTCGTCGCCGCTAGCGCGGGCGAGGCGAGACGCTCTGGACGAGGCAGGCGACACAGCCACGCCGTCCACGCTTCGAGCTCCGTCTAGAGCGGCACTGGCGCCTCGTTTTCGTCGCTTTGTTTCGCGATGGCGTCGTCTCGGCAAGATCCCGGCTACGAAGAGGTACGTCACAAATGCAAGGACTATCAACTGGCGTCGGCTGACTACTTTCGCGGCTGCGTGTGAGCAGTACCTGCGGGGCGTGAAGAAAAAGATCGAAAGGCCGTCTGCGAGCTCCTGAAGTCTCGCAAAACGCTTGGCGAGTATGCCACCATCGTGAGACAGATGTACGAAGACCCCGACGGCCGGGACTTGTTCGAGTGCTTCCGAATGTCACGAGCCAGATAGGGTGTGCTGCTTTTTATTTTGGATTATTTTCATGTTATATATCAAGTGGCGTTCCACGTGGGCCCGCGCGTTGCTCGCAGGAATACTCACGTGGAGCGTGCGCTCCCGCAGTGAAACCACGTTTATATCATTTTTAACGCGGCAGGATCACGAGAGCAGCTTTCGTAACAGTCACACGCTTGAAAGATTTTACTGCATCTGTGCTATACAAAAATAGTAATGGCATGCACATGTGCAGCTCATACGACACACTCTTTCTGCTCACAAAATCTGGTCACGGTGTTGTGCTCCTTTGAGTGCATGTATGACGGAAGCCCGTTCTGCTTCCTTGTCCTTTGTGCTAGCTAGGATGTGTGATCACAAGCTGCTTGTAAGTGAATTCTGCACGAAAGCTCGCGCTGCAGAACCCAGGGATCTTGGGTTCAATCCCCACCCCTGCCCGTTTCGATCTGGATGAGCATCGTACCGGCGTGCGTTCGTGTTTCACTACTGCGTGATGGGTGTTAAAGACCCTAGGCTAGCGATCATACAGTACTGCCTAAAAACTCTCATCTACAGCGCGTACCGGTGTCGTTGACCATTTTAACCTTTTATGTGCATCCCACTGCCTTTCTTGTATCTTTGCAGCCAGCAAGCCATCCACTGCCTGCCTCTACAAACGGCCTTTCTAAAGGCCACTCATATTTGCATTGAAGATGCCGTTTCATCGGGTTGCAACTACCTCCCGTGTCTCTGAAACCATGTGAATAAATTATTAAAAGCAGTATCGAGTTCTTTCTCTTGTCCTGGTCCTTCTGGTCGCTACGATACCCGTTGTAGATCCAGGGGTACCGCTGAACTAGCTGAATTAATCTACAGGTTTTCTCGGGTGCGTCAAACGCAGCGGCGACTTCAGCCCTCTTCACGCCAGCGGCACTCTTCTTTGCAGCTTGAGGAGCTTTCCTCGCGTCGGAGACGGGCGGGAAGTTCATCGGCGCAGCCATTCTCGCAAGCAAATACGGAGCATCTGAGGAATAGGCGTGCGGAACCCCGTGAACGCCGGTGGCAAGGAGGGCGGAGGAGGGAAGCGCGCCGCGCTGATTGGCTGCAGAGAAAATACGAAAACCTACGTCATGACCCGGGAAGGAGAAAGTTGAAAATTTTTCAACTCTTGACCCGGACGTCGGAAGCCGTAATTACGTCACCGCCCGTACGATGGGAGCGCTGACGTCAATACGGGTTCCGGCGCCCGGGCTGGCCCGGGTCCCGTATTCCGGGCCTGTTTGAGCCGGCCTTAAGAGCTGCGCTCTAACAGTTAATCGTGAATGGGTTGCAGCTGGCAAGCACCACAAAGCTCGGGCTCTATTTATACTGACAGACGCCTGTACACCGGGAGCGACATCAGCTCGCCTTTGCGGTGTGCCCACCTTCCACAGCCGTCACATCGTTGAGCCGCCGCATTTGCCTACATCACTACCCCTGCTGCAGCAGGAGGTCCAAGAAAGTGGACGCCTCAGAGCAGGGTGGGAGGAGTGTCACTAGAGAGCAAGAGGCACCGGGTGTGGGTGGTAGTGAATTGTCCAGCTACAGCAGAGTAGTAATGCCAGCAAAAAGAGGTGTTGAAGGCGCGACTGAAAGCAGAGCCGAGCCGGCCCACTGGTCGACCTGGGCCTAATGGATGTCCTGCACAAGGGATTACTGATGCGGTTAATGTCCCCTTATAATCTGCTTTAGAACCAGCACGTGTGAGCATAGAGTTTCGCTAGACGACCGCCTAAAGGAAGTGGATGCGGACGGTTGAGTGAATTGAAGATGCCATCTCGTTTCTTAATTGTTTAATGGCGATAGCAAGGTTACGGCTTGCCTAGTCTTTTACTTGCAGAGTTTCCGTCGAGAAATGAATAGCTCATCTCGAAGATCAGAAAAATTTTAGAGCTTGGATAAGGCGCACGGTCGCACGGTTCTTGCTTGCCGCGAGTTCTAGGTGCTGCCCTGCCACCATGAAATGAGCGGCTCACCGTGAATATCACAATGATTCAAGGAATCTCATAGGGTGAGTGATGGGAAGAGCAACCTGGGAGACCTGGTTACAGCCGGCCTGGTGAATCGAAGAGCGCAGTGTCTGGTATGAAAGGGGACCGGTCTACTGATGCTGCCGGTGCTTCAACTTGTGTCTCAGAGAGTTCACGACTGTAGATAATGTTTAAATATTATGATATTTATTAAAAATGTCAAGTGAAAAAAAAAAAAAATCATAGACATTCAGAACTTCGTGGAATGCCGAATTAGAGCGCAGCTCTTGAGGAAGAGAAGGCGAGGGTACGGAGGGGAGGTGTGCTCTTCCATCCTCCGTTCCTGCTCCCTTCCACTTAGCAGGAAATTTTCGCTACATTTCCCTCTAAATTTAGTAGAATAAGTTCCCCACTAAATTTAGCGGGTATTTTTTTCCGGTATACTTAGTTGGGAATTTTTTCCGCTAAATTTAGTGGAAACAATTCCCCGCTGCGCTGCATTTAGTTTGTAAATGTTTCCGCTAGATTGAGTGGCAATTTTTGTTTCGGTAAATATAGTAAGAATCATTTTCCGCTAAATTAAGCGAGGATTGTTTTTTGCTAAATTTAGCTGAGACAGTTTTTGCAGCTAAATTTAGTGGGCACTTTTTCCGCTGAATATAGCGGGGAACGAATTTTCCTAAATTTAGCTGGGAATTTTTTCCGCTAAACTTAGTGGGGCAATTTTTCTGCTAAATTTAGTGGGAATTTTCGTCGCTAAATTTAGCGGGGAAATTTGTTTTCATAAATTTAACGGTGAATTTCGTTTGCTATTATTAGATAGGACATCTTTTCCGCTAAATTTAGCGGGTAATTTTTTACGCTATATTTAGCGGGGAATTTTTTTCCGCTAAGCTTAGCGGGGAAATTTTCAAACTAATTCTAGCGGGAAGTTTTTTTTGTTAAATTTAGCAGAAAAATGTTTTCCTCCTCCTCCCTCGGGACCCCCGTGACGTCACATGTGACGTCATTGTGGAAAACATCCCATAATGCAACGCGCGGTTACACCGACGCCGACGGCGACGGCGACGCTGGTCAAGCCGGAAACGGGCGCCTAAGGGCTGGGTTCTAATATAATTAAAAAAAAAACGACGACAGCGTCGTCGTCATAGGTCAGTTTGTATCAAGTGTACATATAAGTATAAGTATACTGGGATGAAAGTCAAGACGAAGACGAGGTGCTGAACATTCATATTTGATAATTAAAACCTTGAGACGAAGAAACAAAAATGACCTACACACCACCGCCTGAAATCAACACCAGCATACAGCTGTCACTTACTTTAAGAACAGTCTTCTTCCTTGTCAACTTTCAACCAAATTATACAGATTGAATAGCAGGCACGCTCACTACACAAGAAACGAAAAAAAAGTAGAGGTATCGGCGGTCGAGGGATACTGTTTCCGGCAGCCGATTCAAGCGGACGTTGAGTGGCTGGCTCCCACGGAGCTGCAATAACGGCCGTGCCGGCCGCGGTGACTCGGTTTCATTTGCTCCGAAGGATTATCGTGTTTGTTGGCCGCCCTTGCCATCAGGTGATGCAATGAAGAAGGCAGTTGTCCTGCACTGCGACATTGCTGGAAGACCGTACGGCATATAGGTTTTTCGGCGGTCCCTCGAAGAACTCGGTGTTATCAGGGAAGTGGCTGTCATTGGGGCATTCCAGATGTCCCACCTCTGGCTGCTAAATTTCATACCGACGTGGCAAAGCACAAGTTCGTCAAAGCAGGGCGGCTCATGGTCAAGGGCCGCACATGCCTCGTCGTAGACCCAACTAGGCAGGGACTTCGAGTGGAACTTCGCTGGGTTCCATTCGAAGTCTCAAAGGAGGAAATCAGAAAGGTCTTCGTGGATTACGGCGATGTAAAGGGCGTTTCCTATAACTGGTGGGGGTGTCTGGCTTCGAGGAGGCCGAGTTCCCCACCCCGATTTTACGCATCGTACTACGGGAGGGAGTCATTTTCGAGTGACTTCAGCACCAGCTGCGTATGGGAAGCAGCACGGCTCTAGTCTTGGTGCCTGGACGAGCTCCAATCTGCCTCCGGTGCCGCAGTGGAGGCAGATCGGAGTTCGTTCATATTAACTTCCGGCGCGACTGTCGTGTCCGTAGGTGTTCCGAATGCCGCGCCTACGAGCACCAGCAGAAGGACTGTGCGCGCTCGTACGCACGAGCTGCAGTACGTGGTACAGGTGATGAACAGAATGACCTCCTCATGAACGAGGAGGAGGCGAAGAGAGCGGCGGCTCCCACTGCGACTTCGACCGAGCAGCTCACCCCCGTTGACAAGGACGGCCGGCCAGGCACCGTGCCGAAGGAGGCGAGCGTCGTGGGAACGAAGCAGCTGGAGACGGAAACCTCTGCTCCTATTGTTGAAGACTCGTCGGCGACTTTTGCGCCAGGAAGCGATGGATGGGACATTCTGGTGACGGAAAACGAGCGCCCCGTCTCGAGGGTGGACCGTGACAAGACTGCCGTGAAGCGTCGCCATGAAGGTGGTGCTGAGTTATCACAGGAACGGCGTCTACAAAAGGTTGAAGGGAAGTGGAAGGTGGTGGTGGGGTGAAAAGGCGTCGACCGTCCACCGCGGTCTTCGTCACCGCATCCCCGGGAGAAGCTGTCCCAAGAGGCCTCCACTACGCCAGAGGACTGCCATATACAAAAACGCGCCAAAAGAGCAAGCTCCACCGCTGTGCCTCGTCCCACTTCGCGGCAATCATGCTAAAAAAGCTGGTACCTATATTGACTTTAAACGTACGGGGACTCGCTGAGAGACAAAAACAAAGGCAGTTGTATCGTCTATTCATAGAGCTGGACTTCCGCATAGTCGCACTGCAGGAAACGAAGGTCGAAAGAGACGACCAGACAGAGCATATAGTGTGGTCTTTTACTACAAGCTGTAGCGTGTGCATCAGTCATGCGGTAGGAAGATCGACAGGGTGTCTGTTTTTTAGTTCGCGCGAGCCTGGAGCGGATGTGCAAAAGGTTACGGCCCTGAATCGGGTTGACCTGTAGTGTGTGGTCTGGCCTTCTTGGTTGCAGAAGTGGCGAGTCATTTGCATTTACTCGCATAACACAGCCGAAGAACGGAAAACCTGTTTTGAAGATGTTCTGTCTTTCTTTGAAACGGAGCGTATAATCATTCTTGTTGGCGATTTTAACTGTGCGCTTTCGGCACTAAATGAAACAAGCGCACATACGTTCAGGGGCGCAAGTACGGTAGTTTTAAATGAAATTGTAAATTACTGTGGGTTAGAAGATGTTAGAGACTGTTTGGGGAACAGTAGAAATGTATCCTATACTCGTTTTCAAGGGTCAAGTAATGCCCGTTTGGATAGGGCATATGTTTGGTCAGAGGTTCTTCCTGAGTGCAGTGAATATCTTGTGATGCCAGTGTCATTTTTGTGATCACTGTTTAGTTATGTTTACACATGCAAGCACCGAAGAAAAAAAGAAAAGCTTTTTTGTTGGAAGCTTTGAAAATTGAATAGAAAACTCATGAGAGATGATGATTTAATGTCCGCTGTCAAGGATAGCTTAAGGGGAATTTCAAAGAAGGAGGTAAATGGCTACGCTTTAAAATGAGAGCAGCTTAAGCAAGAAATTCAAATGAAAGTAAAGGAAAGAGCGATCGCGATAAAGTATAAAGAAAGAAAACTAGAATCCCTTCTGTGCAGTAATCTGGAGTTACTTATCGGCGAAGAGTGTTGTTCGCCTGGAGTTTATAATTATGACACAAGTATTTTGAAATCTAAGTTGGAAGTTCTTGGTAAGGAGCGGTACCACGGAGAACTCGTTAGAGCGCGGGCAGGAAAGTTGTTTTGTGGGGAAGCGCCATCAAAAAGAGCACTAACGTGCCTGAGAAAAGTTACGCTAGCAGTAAGGAGATAGCCGAAATTGAATATCGCGGGACCATCACAAGAGATAGCAGCAGAAATAGAGCAGCCGTTTTACAGCGAAGCTGTATACATCTACCAGCCAAGAAAGTTTTAGATGTCGTTGGCGTTGTAAGCAAAAAACTTCGGGCAAGCAAATGAAGGCAAAACGGCATATCTCCTTTGAAATCAGGCATACAGCATACAGCTCAGTATCCATTTCAATAAAGAAAAGCACAAAAAAGAATCAAACCCACATGATGGATGACAAGGCACGCGTGAACAATAGGAACACCCTCCCACCAGTCCGGTAAAAATTAGGTTTGCAGCTGCTTCGAAAAAGTTTTACGTCAATTGAAGCCCTCTTGTGAAGTGCAAACCGCATAATCGATGATAACGGCGCCTGCGAACAATGTGAAGCACGTTCCTTTCTCCGCGTGTGTTTCCGAGTAAAGATTAAGGCCTGTTCACACTCTTGCAACCGAGTGCGATCGAGAGAAACGAGACCTGTTGAAACCTCTTAAGATATATTATGGCTCATTCACACGATGCATCTTTTCAACGCACCACAGTTTAGCGAAACCAAGATTTCACGAAATCGGCCTGTTCACACGTGGCGTGTGACGCGCGAAACCTGTGATTCACGAGAATTTCGCCAAACCTTGTCATCTGCACCGGGAATACCAAGCGTTTCGCATCAAATAGATATGAAGTACGCACAGTCTGAAGAGACGGTATATTTTATTAATGCCACTCCAAACACTTCATCGAATGCGGCTCACTGGATTTACAAGTCATGCCAAACCCGGGAAAGAGCGAACGTGAAAGAACAGGCTAATGATCTGGAAGCATTTCGGCAGGGTGTCGAACCGAACCCGAACCCGAACCGAAAACCGGATCAAAACCGTTATTTTTGACCGAACCGGAACAAAACCGAAACCGAAATCGAACACTTCATGTTGAACCCGAACCGGAACGAAACCATAATTTGATGTGGCGGTTACCGGTTCAACGAAAACGGTTCAGGGCCAATTGTGTCAATAATTGGTCTAAATTGGAAAAGTTGGAGGAGTGTATTTTTCTTATGTTGCCAAAACTAATCCTACATAATGTGAAATATTTTTACTGTTCGTTTTTATTGCATACGTAATCAAAAATACGTCATCGTCTGGAGAGCTTCAACTTTGCTTTGTTTCTTGGATTGACCCTGGCGGCACGGTGGCGGCGGCGGCTATTTCCAAGCACCGCTTGGCCGCTTGGCTACGAAATGTCCAAGTGTCGGAGCGGATTGCGCCACTGTAGGCACGGAGGCCAACGAGTCCGCGAATGTTTGACCTCAAGATGGACCGTAGTTGCAGTCGATGAGCCATTTAGCCAATCGAGCACCGACAGCGCACCACGGGAGCTTCGGCATGAGTGCAGCGACACCCTGAAGGAAGGGGGGAGAAGTACCGCGCTGCTTCTTCAGTATAGTTTATAGGGTCACCTGTGGTCCATTTCAATGAAAAACAATGTTTTCTTCAACGTGCTTAAAGTCTCACCTTACAAAAAAATTGCGGTGGCTTAGCTCGGCTATGCCAGAATATACGTAGCTTGAGCTTATGCGAACAAAATGAAAGGCGCTATCAAGCGGCTCCGGTGCAGCGTCAGACTTGGCTACTGTGCAACGGAGGCGCACAGCTGGGAACGCGGTGGCGCCACTGCGTCTGGCGCGGCTATGACGTCACTCTGGAATGCGCAGAGCGGCGAGGCGGGCGTGGCGGCGGCGGAGCGCGCGGCGGCGGCTACTCCGGCGCGCCAGCTGTGCGCCGTGTGACGTCACTGCTCCTCGCGCATGCGCAGCATGGAGCACGGCTCATTATGCGAGCCACGAGAAACTGCTCAACCTCGGCCAGTGTAGCTCAGGCTACAAAAAATACAAAACAAACATAGGTTGTCGGAGGCAACGTTACGCGACGATGATTCGCCGACGCACCGCCCTAGAAGGAGGCCAGGGGTAGGAGGAGGGGGGGGGGGAGAAGAAATTGTGTCTGTTTATTTTTTTTTTGTAGGTTTGTCAGACTAGCAAGGCCAGCATGTCGCCTGTTCAACCATTTTCTCATTTTTCTTTGAAGTCTTCTTTCATCGTCTTCAACTGAGTATTCGAGAAACGTCGTTCGCTGTGGTTGTATTACCGGAACTTTGTTCGGTGGCTGACAGGTACAAATGAGCCGGTCTGAGTCCCTCAGACCGGGTCATTTGCATAGAGCGTTGTTCGCAATAAAACGTCAAAGTGACTAGACAAAGCTTCACCACGAGATCTTTAGAAGAGCGTTTTTTTCCGCCGGAACCCGAAGCGCTGTAAAGATGTAGTAACATTTTATTATATATACGTGCGTGTTCACGTGCCCGGTCATTGACAGATCGGCCAGTCTGGCCGACGTATACACGACCACAGCTAGACGGGATTAGCTAAACTACACCAACTGCTCAATCGACGTACCTGTTTCTGTGTTTTACGGCAGATTTGTTTTTTCTCCTGCCCCTGTCAGCCACTCTGTGGCATAGCTGTGACATCTTACTGGGTGCCAAAAACAGGTAGCATGTATAAAAAAAACACGTGTGTGCAAAAGAAGCAATACAAACCAAAACATATGGAGGACAAGCAATCTAGCTAAAGACCTTTTACTGTTTACAAAATCACAGCCCAGCGTGTGATCTTCACAGCCCAGCACGTTCGTGTTTGTCGCTTCGGAAAGCGAGCGAAGCACGCGCTATACGCACGAAAACTAAAGATGGCACCGGCCACAAGCTCTGTTTTGGAAAGGTCTATAGACCCATTCCGAAAATACGCCCTCTTCTGGCAGAGTTTCAAGTACTGCACAGCTGCGTGTGCAAAAGACATCATAAAAATGGAAAGCCGATCACTTATATATAGTTCACTTAAGAACAGTAATATACAAGTAATAGCCTGGCCACATAAATGGTGTCGTGCGCACGTCACTGTGCAGAGTTTTCATATCTACCTGAAGAGGGAGTAGTATTGGGATGGGGTCTATTGCAAGTATCTCGTGCCCAGAAAAGGCTGCAGAGAGCGCTCGGTCTATATTAAAGGTCGAGTTAGGAACCGGTTCGAACCGGTTCGCGCTTATCAAATCCGGTAACCGGAGTGATATTATGTGCGCTACCCTAAACCGGAACCGAACCGGAACTAAACACAATGCTACTGAACCCGAACCCGAACCGAACCGAAATAATGACCGGTTCGACACCCTGCATTTCGGACATTGTGTCACATATGCAGGGCTTGCACTTGTCGCCACTGTTGATGAATCTGCACCGCGCCACCAACCCGTACTGCTAAAGCGCCGTTCACACACCTACAACCGAATAGGAACAAGACTCATCGCCCATACGCACCGCTTCTCCGCTTGTCGGTTGCCATGCTTACTATTTTTTTTCGGCTTTGGCTTCTATACGGAATCGGCTAAAAATCAGAAAAAAAGCTCGCTCCACCTCGAAGGTCAGACGTCATAGCCAAGTCGAGCGGCCATCGACAGCGTCCGCGTTTCTCCTTCGGGTGATTGACAGGCCTCGGAGGGGTTTCAGCAAAAAATAGCTCCAGAAGCGAGGAACAGGCGCCACTTTTTTCGGAGGCGCGCCACTTTTTCGGTCGCGCTCAGATGGGAAATTTGTTCCAGGAAACCTAGTTTCGCGACACAAGATTCCCCAACAAGATGCATCGTGTGAATAGACCTTTAGGAGGAGAGAACAGACTGGCACTCTGGCACCGTCTATGCGGTGACCCTGGAACTGCATTTCACAGGAGCGAAGGTTTTGAGGGATTTCCGAGGTCGAATATGCGTAATAACCATATGAAAGGCTCGTTTTTAACGTTGACAAAAGTTTTTCGAGCCAAGAAAGAAAGGATAATGCGCGAGAGAAATATCAAATATCCCTCGGCTGCCAAGTTTACACTGCTACTCAATAGATGGTGCCGGTGTGTCCTCTCGTTGTAAACAAAAATATAAAGAGGTTCCAAGGCACCCGGATCTAAGAGGTCGCAAGTGTGGGAACGGGTCCTTACGGTTGCGTAAGGTACTACGAGTGGAAAAGTACCCAACAACATAGAAATCAAGTAGGGACGTCACCGCGCTTTTCAAGTGACGTCGCAAAGGGTTATCGTTGTGGGTGTCGTTTACAGCTTCGCTGTCCAACCACCTTCACAGCGTGTTGTGGAGCCACAGTTTCTGTTAATTTTACAAACATTTGTTTTCTCACTAAAACGTTGACTTAGCGAACTTTAAAAGCGAGTTCATGCACATTTTACCGCGGTTAGACAGTGAAACCACTATTTTTTTAGAGGCTGAGATTACTGTAGATGAAGTCGAAAATGCTATTAGGCGTTGAATCCTGGAAACTCACCCGGCTCTAACGGCCTAACCGCGGCCTTTTACAATGCCATTAAGCGTGAGGTTTGTCCTGTACTGTATAGCGTCTAAACTGAAGCATATGAGGGAAAGTACTACCGCCGTCTTTTTGCCGTTTCCATACAATACTCACTCCCGAAAGCGAGGAAAAGACAAACCTTAGGCTGGTTTTGACGTTCCATTCAATCAGTCTAACATGCGTTGATTCTAAAATATTTATGAAAATATTAGCTAAACGGTTGCAATCAGTGACAACAGACACACTAGGGCCTCACCAAACGTGCGGACCTAGAGGACGGACCATAGTAACGAATAGTCATGTCGCCAGAAGTGTTCTTGAGTGCTGTGACTGTGTGCAACGCGTTGCCGCAATGCTCCAGATTGGTCTGAAAAAAGCGTTTGACCAGGTGACACACGAACGTTTGTTCAACGTGCTAGAACACGTAAATGTCGGCTCAGTTCTGGTCGAAGGTTTACTTACGGCGCACGAAGAGTGCTCCACGAGTCCCATTATCAACAAAGTTGTCAGTGAACTGCACTGAAGTGTCTCGTTCTGTTCATTAAGTTTGTCCCTTATCACCCTTCTTTTTTCGCATATGCATAGAGCCGTTTTGTTGAAGTGGTATTAAGTGCAAAAGTACTAGTGGGCTTAAACTGCAATTGTGCAAGGTAAAATTGTTATCTTACGTCAATGATATCGCAACATTTTTGGGGAATAGAGGTGGCATAAGCAAGGCAGTGAGACTGGTGAAAGGTTTTGGAAATTTAGCGGTAGTGCTGTAAATTGGCACAAGCGTTTAGTGTTTTGGCATGGAAATTGGGATGCAAAGCTAAGTATTTTAGAAAAAGTAAACTGGGTAACTACACCAGTTAAATACTTAGATATCCCCTTAGACGATTATCGCAGAGTGAGCGATACTGCCGAAGGTAGGCTATGGATCTTCGAGAAGAAACGGAAAAGTGGAAAGAGAGGGATTTGTCGATGTCTGTGCGTGCAAAGGTGTGCATGTAAACTGTTGTATATATTTTATGCCGTGCACTGCTTGCGTATTAACGTGCAGAGATTGTATCGTGTTTTTGTTGTTTTTATCTAGGGATTTACCTGAAAAACTACATGCAGCAAGAACCTCTTCAGGCGCGTGCGCGCTGGGGGACTCTCCTCGGCGACCCATTTTTGCTACAGGTCGTGAACCGCTTTGTTTTTCCTCATGACGTAAGCGAACCTTTTATGCGCACAGTGTGTCAGGTGCGCCTGGCCAGCTTATTGCCAGAGCGTGTCGTTTTTTTGTGAGGGAGTGTGAAGGCGGAATTTATTGATATTTTCGTGAAGTGGTGCAGGCGACTCGTTTTTTGTGTACACGTTTATTCTTAGAATATCAGAGCGGTGTGTCTCGGAAATAATTGTGCAGAAACGTTGTTGATGCTGTCCTCCCTGTTCCGTCGTATAAGTTATTATATATATTTGGGTAGGGGCAGGATGTCCTTCAACGAGTTAAGCAAATGACAGTTCCACCGAGTGTTAAATCCTTTTTCTTCAAAATACATACTGGTGTCCTGCCAGTGAAGACACGGATTGACGATAAGGGTCTGCTTGTACCGTGGTGGGTAAAATTTTTACTGTTTCGAAAACCAGAAACTGTAGAACACCTCTTTATAGAATGTTGGGATGGAATTTGTTTTGTGATGTTCTGCAAGGCACACTGAAAAATGAGTTCCCGCTGGATCCACAGGGTATCCGGTATCTAAGCATAGAAAATGATAATTGCCTCCCGTAAATCTTGTTGTGCTTTTGGGCCTACACAGCCTCTCGAAATTCTGCAGCGCGGTTCGTAGTGCCGCAGTTGATGCTAAGCCGATTTCTGCTTACTATTATGGTTTTTTGCGCAACGTGCTTCCCACACCTTGCGCAAAGCATGGGTGGCGCAGGAGTGTTGCCCGGATTGGGTGCCTGTACTAGAAGACGCGCTGCCTTTCAAACCTTTTTACTATGTGTTTGTAGTTTTTGTTTAACCATCGCGCTTGCTTTTATTATTATGTACCTGGTTTTTTGACACCCAAGCCTGGCAATAAACAATAAAAGGATCGGTCGCCGAGCGGGTTAGCGCACACAAGCTCGGACCACGTGGAGCGAAAGCTCGTGCTTCAAAACCCAGAATCTTGGGTTCAATCCCCACCCTGCCCGTTTCAATCTCGATAAGCATAAGGCCGGCTTGCGTTCGTGTATCAGTACTGCGTGATGCACGTTAAAGATCCTAGCCTAGCGGTTGTACTGCTGTCGCTAAATTTCTTATCTAAAGCTGGGAGACTCGCCGTCCGTTGAGGCAGACCAAGTTGTAGGCTGTATTAACAGCCACATGACACAATGTTTTTACACATAAAAAAGCCTCGAGCGCACAAACTAAGTCTTCTTCTTTGTCGTATACTTTCTTGTCAGATTCCAATTAATCCATGTCCTTACGGCAGGCCCACACAGACCACCAAGAAACCATGAACATCGAACACAGGGCTAATGCCAAATTATGAGTATGCATATAGGTACTCAGTAAGCATATCTTACATACACGTTTAAGTACAGATATAAGTAGATGTATACATATACCCAAGCAACTGTACAGCTTTTATTATTTTCTATTTTTGTCCAGAATTTATCTATTTTAATCAATTGCGTTGTGTATCAATCCAGCTGCAGGGAATTGGCAGTTCGCAGCATGTCTGCAGCAATTTATGCCGTTCGAAGCCTTTCCTTAAAAATGTGTGCTCCGATAACTTTCACGAAAGCGAATTCTATAACCTGTATTTCATTGTTTGTTGAACAATACAATGTTTTGTTGAATACAAAAACAAAAACTCGTTAGTGAATTTTAGCACACATAAGATTTCGTATAAGTATACAAATTTTTCTTTCTCCCGTTTATGTTGCTAAAGTGTAAAAATTAACGTACTTTAACATATTACAGAACGGATTCGAATTAGAATTACTTAAAAAATAAGGGCTATGTTTGAGCATTGAAATATCGTAGCTAATATACATAATATTCTTCAAAAAACGGGGATAGTGATTTCATCGATGTAATGATAAAGTTAAATATTTCAGTTATTTTATTGCGTGTATTTGAATTTACTAACAAATACACCATACAAATACCCACTTAATAACCCTTTTCAAAATTCAGTGCCATCTGGTGGCTGAAATGGCGGTTTAACTTTTGCCGTACTAATGGCGGCAATGAACCTCTATTCCGCAGTATTTTCTTGGGAACCGTCACTATCGCAACTCAACGGCGAACGAGAATGTACTTTTGACTGTATACAAGCTTTTCTCAATCATCTTTTTCAGTGTCAAAGGCCACAAAAGTGCAGCCATTCAGAACGAAGCGCCAACCGAGATGGACGCCTTGATATAATTCGATACATTAAAGGAGCTTTGAAGTTGGGTATGTGCCCTCAACAAATCGACTGGGCCCGAGTTAGAAATTACTTTTTACGCAGCTCTCGCATCCAATTCCTACTTCGGATCGTGCTAACGTATCTAATGCATCGACCTCGAGTCCTCTGCTTAGGAGTATCTTCAAATTGTTCCTTCATCACTAAACAGAAGGCCGCCATTAGTACGGCACATTTTCCCATTTTATAGATACGGATGAGAGTAATCAAAGTGGTAAGACTGAATTTAGGAAAGTTCCTATTATAATCCTTAAATTGTATTACTTCTAAGTACCTTTCAAATTAAACGAAACAGAATTGCGTTCTTTAAGGATTTAAATACTTACAGATTCCGCAGCCTCTCTGAAAATCTCTGTCCGGAGGATTCTGCGAATGACTTCCAGGAAATACCGCAAGCACTGTCATGGCGCAAAACAAAACTGCCAATGTTAGGGCCATGGCAATACCTTTCGCACGGAGTAGAGTGCAGAAGAGCGATGTAATTGGAATATGATATACTTCCTTTTAAGAGAGCATATATGTTGAGCAAAGTTTGAGCAGCAGCTGCTGAGCTGGATGTTTTTAACGATCTTTCATTAAACTGCAATCCTCGGTAGCTTCACATTAACACACATCATACAAAATTGCGCGAATCACGTGTCCTGAACAACGAAAAATTTGAATCACACTCAGATGCCCTTTTAAAGTAGCTGATATTATTATAGCGTGTTCCGGAAATATAATATTTTGTCGTGACTACACGAACGTTTTTTAATGACGCTTTAGTTTTTCCTGTTAACTTGTAAAGTGGTTACACTCCGCGCCATTATGTGTTAATATTTTTTTCGATACTCTCTTAGAAACAACTTCAATAGGCGCGTTTAGCACGTCAGATGAGAAGCATGTCACATTTTGGGCTTTGGAATTTCTATAGCCCTTTCTTTGATATTCTAAATAACAATGAATGCTTTGTCTAACTTCTGGCAGACCACTTCAAAATTAATATAAACATAAAAACTCAAAGGGAGTTTTATCCCCTTCAGGCCACTAGGAAGTTAATGGCAGACTTAGATATTTTTAAACCTTTACATCATGCGGAAGCTATTTTCAAATATTATTTGCAAGCTACGAAGACCACTGACAATATATAAATTCGTTAAAGATGTCAATTGATGCAGACAAAATATCAAACAAAAGAAAACGTATTTTCAGTGCCGCTTTACTTTTCATTATACATTTTATTTGTGTTAATTTTTGTAGTAATACATTCCAAATGATGTTAGCATAAGTGTACGTTTATTAAAGACTTGAGCGTTTTGGTGATCTAAATTAACTTAAAAAGAAAGAAGCAGACATAAGGAAAAAACAAACGGCACAGCTTTCGTTTGTGTGTCGTGTTCAGCTGTGTCGTTTGTTTCGTCCTCTTGTGTGTTTCTTTTATTTATGTTGTGCACATTAGTTACTATAAATACGCGTGTATTTGTATGCTATTATATCATGTGCCTAGAGAGTGCGTCATGGCAGTAGATTGCACTTTTCTGCCAGCAATGTCATAAAATAAAGAGAAGAATATCTCTTTACTTAAACGAAATTATACTGAATAGATTCAAGAACTCAACTAAAGCGTTCAGGGCATTCATACTGCAATGAAGTAGCTACAGTCTGCTCTCGAAACACTCACTGCGGTCGGGGACAAATTCTGCGAGTTTTGAATCTTCGTTCACCTGTATTTTTACGGCAACTTGTTGTTCCTTACCTGGAGTCAAGGAGTACTATGCTATACTCTACAATACAGAGGCAAAAAAAGCCCATACCTAAAAGTTCCGGCATCAGATGTAAGATATTATTGATATGCAGGTCACATTAGGGTACCTACTAAACTCACTCATTTATTTATTCAAAATACCCATAAAGGCTGTGTAGGAAGGTATTACACAGGGGAGGGGAGGGGGGGGGGGGGCAGCCTATATATCATAATACACAGAAAAACAAAACCAAAAAAAAAAAAAAAACATAAAACAGTATAAGAACAAGAAATAAAAAAATTGCTATATATTAGTAAAACTGCGCACGAGCTCTTGGAAGCTAGACATATCTAGTTCAGTTGCAGTGTGAGCCTGTAGGTTGTTCAAGTCGATAAGAGTTCGTGGCATAAATGATCGTGCATAACTAGATGAGTGGCATGGGATGCGCGTTACTTTGAATGAATAATTAAAACGTGGAACGACAATGGAAAGGGTTGGGGTGGGGTTGTTTAAAAAAAAAAAAATGTCGTGCAGTGATGCGTGGTGATAGATATTGTGAAACAATGAAAGACGGGCATGTTTACGGCGGCTTGATAGGTCCTGTATTATATTAGGGTTATCGGGACAAAATCCTGTTATTTACTGGTCGCTCCTCCTGCATTCTAAACCGCGGACGGTGGATTCTCTCGAGTGGTGTCTACTGCCTCATACTGTAAATAGACGATTTTGGCAGTGAACCACATCCGCTAACTTGCGGTTTATACGTGATTTTGACTAAGAAAGTCATCAGGATACGAACGGCAAGGCGTCTCTTGGATTCTTGGCTTCCCGCAGGCTCTCGTTGACCTTCGCCGTGCTTTGTCAGAGTGTTCACTCTTGAGGCTCACGAGAGACATCTGGTGATATCCACGTGCACGAAAGAAAAGCGGGTGAGATGACATACAATTTAGTTAATCTCCCAACTCAAGGCTTGTCGTTCCTTCGTCTGCAACCACAATCAATCCTTTTCTCATAACTTTATACCTGCGAGCCACTTACGTGCCCTCGACACGGAGCATGTTTGGAATGCCCGCTTACACAAGGTGTGCGACCGGATAAATGTGTGATCGACAAGGTTTACAAACGAACCCGAGCGTTAGTGAGCCACGAGTGATTTTTTGCCAGTAAACAATAAATTATATACGGTTATCTGACTATCACTGCGTCGTCGACAAGTGCAAAATTAACTTTAATAAACAAACTAACGATTGCGCAAACTATGCAAAGAGCAAAAGAACTTAATATTTTTCTCAAGAATACTTATTCACACATTCGATTGCGAGTGCGAATCACGGGCGCTTTGTATAAGACTCCTGGTCACGTTTTGTGTTCACGACAACTTCGTCTACGGCATGAAGACTAATTTTAACCCGAGCATATGCTCCGATTAAGTTATCACCGCAGGTATGCTATAGCTCGATGGAATGTGCAGGGTATAGAAACGTCCACGTGCCACCATTCAAGAAGTAGCTATCACATGCTGAGATCATATTAACATAGACTACATGAAACTGCTCATGTATGCATTCGTTGTGAAGACTCAACCAGAACACCCCACCGTCTTCGTTCTTGTCCCTTCGAGGAGGCAAACGGATGAAGTGGGCGCGGCGAAAGCTGTGCGACAATCCGTCTTACAAATCCCCTCCTGTTTTTCGTTCTGGCCGTGCTTTTCGTCAGTCCCGAGCTCTCTTTAAGCGAGGCACCTCACGACTCCAACAAGGCGGACGCAGCAAAACATCATGCTTCGTCTCAAGAATGTTCTACAAGCTATGTCACTGGCAGCAGCCACGTGAGCCTCGGCTGGATTCCAACGCTTATGGCGCAGCGTGCACCACGTTTTGCTATGTCACCTTTCCACGAGATTATCAATTCGGATGCATGACGGTACCCGATCAATGGACGTGGAGTAAGCTATGGGACAATGCGTCTCACAAATCCCCTTCTGTTTTTCGTACCCTGAGTCAACCATTGAAGAAATGCTCAAGATGATACTAGAGGACGCTCGTAACTACATAGTAATTTTGAAGCCGTAACACAACGACTAAATGAAACAAGTAATAAACTAGCGTTCATGTATAGTAAGGTAGACGGTCTCTCGTCAGGCGTCTCTGGTTACACACGTAAAGTTGACGAATTACAAAGAACAGTAGACAGTCTTCTCATGAAAGTAGACGACTTGGAGAACCGAAGTACGAAGAATAACCTTATAGTTTATGATGTTAATGAGCCCACTGTGGAACATCAACCTCTAGAGCACATAATTGTCAATGATATACTTGCAAACTTACAAGAAACACGTGACGTCGCCATTGAACGTATACATAAAACAGGGAAACCGGTCACTGCAGTAAATGCCGGCCAGTCATTTTAAACTGGCTGACGGAAGGGACAAGACTTGGATCTAAAGAACTGTAAAAAACTGAAGAACACAGTGTACATTTTGGAAGACTATTCGCCTTGCGTACAGGCAATTCGAAAAAAGCTCTGTGAAAGTGCAAATGAGCATAAGATAAACGGGGACAATGTTTTTCTTTCATTCGATAAGATACGGATCAGCCAAAATCTATTTCAAGGTGAGGATACTCTGAACAAGAGAGTACCAGTTCCTGCGCTATGGCACCGGTTTACAAACAATGGTCGTTCTGATCAGCCCATCTATCATCGTTCTGATCGACCATCTATCCATCTATTCGAACGTCTTCTTGTTAGCTATCACCGAGACGTCACGGTCGTCTTCGAGACGTGGCTTCACGAAATCGTTTCCGGCGCAGCGGTGATACCAAGTTCTAACGAAATAGTTCGCCGAGACCGAAATGCAAAGGAAGAAGGCTTTGCGATAACGTTAAACAAAGGTTTAGAGTATACCATGGTTCCTCACAACAGGGGCATTAAAATGGTCTGCGTTATAGTTCACCCGTGTAAAATTAGCATGCTCACTTGTGCATTCTATGGACCTCCTAATGATGCCATTTATGTCTAAGAGAAATTTCACAACTTCATGTGTGAGCACAGCAAACGCTATGCTCACATTATAATGTGTGCCGACTTTAAGTTACCCGGCATAAATTGGGACTTACTGTGTGTTTTACCTACCTGTGTGTGTGCACTCATATTTACTCCGTGATACTGCTTTTACTTGCGATTTAAAGCAGATTGTTAATAAACTGACCCGCGTCACATCGAGATCTAGCTCCATTCTTGAACTTGCTTTGCTTTCCAATAATGTTAGTCAATACCACTTTGCAGTAGGTATATTACCAGGAATCTCGGATCACAATTTGGTGCTCCTAAAAAGTCAGATGTTGCGTGCAACCATGTGTGAATTTAAAAAGCATTACCTCGATTTTATTAGAGCTGAAGGTGAAAGCATATTGGACGTTCTCGAACTAGAGCATGACATCTTTATAAATACACAACAATAATATTACTACTTTCGACCAGCTATGGTTGCAATTCAAAAATACGGTTCATAAATATATTCAGATATACGAAACGCAGAAACTAAAAAGGCTGAATAGTCGGATCCCGTGGATAACACGCGAAATACTTCAGTTAAAACGTTGAGCAAGACGACTTGCACGTACGTGTACCCACAGAGGGCACAACATATTACTGTTTATACGTACGGCCCTACGCACAAAAATAAAATTATCTAAATACCATTTCTACAATGTCAAAATGCAAAACTTTTTCTGTAACAACCCGATAAATATTTGGATGCCTCTTACACACAAACAAAAAGGTATAAAAACTAGCGCAGAGCAAGGCAGAAATTACAGACCGGTACAACGTTGCGAAAGCCTTTGATGACTACTTCGCTTCCGTGTTCCTTCGCTCTTACGTTTAAGCTAGCGAGTTTCTACGCAATGGTATTGAAGTGCCAGACCTGTTCATCAGCGAGGTGGGAATCTTCTCTGCTTTGCTTTACTTAGACAGGAAGAAGTCGACCGGGCCGGACGATATACCGAACGCATTCCTTTACAGGTATGCCGAATGTGAGAAAAATACCTTCATATTGTTTTCAAAAAAAAGCTTGCAAAAGTAGAAGTGCTCGATTACTGGAAAATTGCTAGAGAAACACTATCCGTAAAACGGGTGATAATCCCTCGTTTCTAACTATCGGCCAATATCCTTGTTGTGCACAGCAAGTAAAGTAATGAAACATTTTGTTTTCTAACACTTGAGCACACTTCTCGAGAGCAACAACATTTTCTTGGGAAGCTAGCAAGGATTTTGACGTAGCTTTTTTACAGCCACCCAGCTACTTCACACGAGCTACCAAATGTTGTCAATTCATGACAAGAGCGGAAAATCGATGCTGTGCTTCTGGATTTCGAAAAAGCTTTTGACCGGGTGTGTAACCATAACTTAATGTTGAAACTTCGTCATTTACTAAGAAAACACCAAATTCTTCGGTTATTTGACTCGTACTTATCACATAGAAAGATATACGTTCAACTACACAGACCCAACTCGCCTCTAGCACCAGTTCTTTCAGGAGGTCCTCAAGCCTCCTGATTAGGCCAACCTCTCTACCTAATTTATTCAAACAACTTGGCACACAAGGCACCTATTCGCTGCCGCTTTTTTCGCAGAGGGTAACATCGCGTATTTAAATATTTAGTCAACAGGTGATCAAGTAACTCTAAGCGATTTTCTAGCAGCCTTTTCCGGATGGTGTCAATATGGCAAATGAGTTAAAATACCGCTAAATGCAGACATATGACTATTACATGAAAAAAACGAACACTCAGGTTCATATATAACACTGACAGCACTGCGATTAGCCTAGCCACGCAGTTTAAGCTCCTAGGAATAATTATAACTTATAATCTAAGTCGGAAGAACCCAATTAATAACATTGTCTCGTCGGCTACAAAAACCTAATGGTTGTTACCAGTCTTGTGCCTGTTACTTGAAAAATGTAATGGACAATAATTACAAATTACCGAGCCCCAAATGTAATGAATTACGGTTACATATCACTTTCGCCCAATAAACTACGTATTACTTTACTCGTTATGTTACAAATTAATTTCACGTTACTTTTCCCGTACATTTATCAAGAAAACAATTGAAACGATTTGGATGCTTTCAGAAATGTTTTGGAACACAATTTTTTAATTAAAATACCAGCGCATTATGGCAGTCTTGTATAAATAAAGTATTGTATTTAAGACAAGGAATTTAGGTGCACTCCGTTCATTTGAAGCTGACAAGGCAGCGAAAGCTGCAACCACACCGGCCATCCCGCTAGCTTACAGTGAGTGGAAAAGATCCCTGAAATTCTGCAGATAAAGCTAGCGGTGCGAATGCTCAGTAGCAGCGTCTACCTCCGCTAGGAGGTTTGGGAGTAAGGAACCGATCTACAAAAGCTCCTTTCTGTAACGGGCCTTTCAAGCGTAAACGCGACGTCTCAAAGCTGCGCTCTCGTGCCTGTAGCTTGGACGCACTGTCAGCTTATGCAATTTAGAGGGCGATGTTTAGAGCGCACGCTCAGAACGAGCTCACATTAGTGGGCTGCTAAGACCGGCAATCTTGATGATGCGGAATGCGTGTTGCAGGACTGTGAAAGCTCCCCGTCAGTACGCGCTCAGCAGTCGCGCACACAGCAATAGCCGCCAGTGAATACTGCCTATTAGCGGCGAGATGTTATGGTGGCGCCCTCCTATGGTTTCCTCTCGTGACGTCATTACGCTTCGAGCAACGAGTTCGATGGTGTTTGTAATGAGCATGGTGGAAGATTGAAATCATTGAGCTCTTAAACCAACTCTGCCCACACCGGCAACATTGATGGCCTTCCATTCCTCTTAATTTCGTCGAAGAGAAATTCTTTGCTGACATCATAGTCAACATTCGGCCAATTGTGGAGGGCCGACCACAGCGACACTTTCGAACGCGCACGTCGCCTGCAGTACTCAAAAATACACGAGCGCGAGCACTCTTTTTCGAGCTTCGGTAGAGCGGTTGGTGCCAGGCTGATGTTGCTACAGTTTCTGTTTACGTTCATAGTTTTAAAAAGTAACGAGTAATTAAAGTAATTTGTTACCGCATTTTTTAACGGAATTACACTACAAATTACTGCCGCAAAAAAAGTAACGCAGCAGTTACAAAATTACTTGAAAAAGTAAAGAATTACACGTAATCCGTTACTTGTGACAGATTACTTACTTCTCAAGTCTGGTTGTTACGACAACGTATTAAACATGGCACTAGCAAAACAAAATCGGCAGCCTACAGATCCCTTGTAAGACCACTACTAGAATACGGTGACGTTGTCTGGGACCTCCACACAAAAACCGATACTGCATGCATCGAACGAATACAGAAGAAGGCGCTTCGTCCATTTATCACGCCTATGGTACAATCATCTGCATGAATGAACTTCTGAATCGCTCAGTGCTCCCTACATTAAAATCCCGCCGCAAGCTTCGTTGACTAAAGCTCCTTTTTAACATTGTAACTAACCAGACAGGACCGAATTTTCCGGACAATATGAAGTTTAACACTGCGGGACCGACTCAGAATAAACACAATAAAACAATACTTATGCCTCATTGCAGGAAAAATGCATATCGGTTTTCTCCTTTTCCCGAGAATGATAACCGAATGGATCAATCTTCCGCGCGACGTGGTCGGTACAACATCCAAGTATGTCGTTTTATCTTCTAATGGTACCTACTTGTGAGAGAAGTGTGTTTATTTTGCTTACATTCTTCATTATCTCTTCGAGAAGAGTTCACAGCAACACCCCGGCTATTTTTGTCAAGCCTTATCGGCGATTATGGCACCTTATGTTTATGTTTATGTCCCCTGCCAACAACTTTGTTTGATCTGATAGTTTTTATCTTCCCTCTTGAGTGAAGCAGTTTTCTTTTCTACCCATACTATCAACTGCATGCCCTATATGCCTAATTGGTTTCTCTTTTCCATAATTCTGTTCATGTCAAGAGATGCCACATCTATTACAAAAACTGAATGTAGCCGCTCCTGCCCTAGCTGTCGAAAATTCAACTGGCAGTATTAATTAAATAAAAAAGAAAATCGGTCGTTTGCTAGTTAACTTCAACTGGACAGCTTCAAGCCGTATTATTGTAGCTTTCCATAGCCAAGTCTTGTCAAGTTCCCCCCCCCCCCACCGGCATACCTATGCTGTTGCCTACCAAGATATCTGTGTTGCATAAACCAGACTGTGTTTAAAAATTTAGGCCGCTAGACGGCGTCGTTGGCGCCGCGACTCCCAAGATAGTGGCGCTCTTAAAAAAAGGTTTATGTAGCTGATCCGGACCAGCTGAGCCACGCTTCTGCCTATTGCTCTTCTGGGTTTCCGTACAACCAGACAGGAAGTCTTTAGTTGTGGCGATTCTCATCTTTGTTGTATTACACCCTCGCAGGAATAAATAAACTAAAGACGTCATAATGAGCGTTTGACCAATCGTGTACGTCTGCCCATGACATCAACGCTTTCGGTCACGCGCTTACAAATTGACTCCGTTAGTTCGACGTCACTAATCCCAACAAGCCGTTGCTACACTTTAAGAAAAAAAGGAGGAGAAAGGTAGCAAAAGTGACTGTTCCTCCTTGCGTTGGACACGCCCCCCTCAGAAGGGTGGAACTTAAAGTAAGACGAAAGTAACAGCATCCGTTCCTCCTTGTACAGTTGGTGCAGGGGTAGAACATCGTGCTACTGATCAAGTGGACGAGGGTTAGATCCCTGAAGAGTAGCGAAGTTTTTTTTTTTCTTGCTTTGTTAGTTTTCTTTTTTTTTAATATACTAAAACAAAAATAAACAAAACCCAGACCGATGAAAGGAAAATTATTATCCACCGACGCCAAGGAAAACTATACAAATATCATTGCTAAAAGCTTCATCAGCACGCTGTTTCATAAACAGGATCTGGGCACCCAGGTCGGATCGAAGCCGTTGACGCAGGGGCCAAGACGACGAGGTCGGTCCTTCAGTCGTTTCTTTTCCTGTAGAGTTTTCGACATTTATAAAAAAGAAAGCGTAAACACATCCGTCATAATCAGCTAAGCTTCGTAACGATGCCGACACCTGCTACGTACACTGGGCTTGGATGACGCCTGCTATCAGTTGCGATAGCGACGGTGGCGACGGGCTTGGGACCTTGACCACTCGTGCCTCGGCTGCCTCGGCCGCTTCGACTGCCGGGCCCTAACTCTGGCTGCGACCACTGCAACCAACGGTGCAAAGACTACAACGCTGTGACGCTACGAGGACTGCAAGCGAGTTGTGGCTCTTTGAGGCCCCTTGTTCTCGCGACCGCTGTGCAGCGACTTTGATTTGTGGTTTATCTGTGCGTCTTCTGTGCAACGTTCTGTGTTGTCACCCCTTTCCGTTTGCCAACCGACCATCGCCTAAATTTTTTGTTTCCGGAGCTGCAGATGGCCGTGCTGCTGTTGTGTACGAAGACGCGAACGATTGCCGACGTTCTCTGCGTGCATGGGCGTCAGTTCTTTCTTGTGACCCCTTATCAAGTCAAGCGACCATCACATTAATTTTGTGTTTCTGGAGCTGCCGATGGCAGTGCCGCTGTTGTGAATGATGGCGCGAACGGTCGCCGACGTCCCATGTGTGCAAGGGCGTCCGGAGGTGTGGGAGGAAGTTGCAGTATTCTACTTGTGAAAAAGACGCAAGAAAACAAAAGGGTTTTCTTTTCTCCTCCGGGCCCCCTCCTCCCTCCAGGAGTATTTCTGTGGGCGTTCACGCTTGTGTGTCCTGGTATCTGGCCAACTTGTTGAAAGCAAGTTGGTCTAAGGCCAATTTGTCGTTAGACAACTTGTAAAATAGGCCACTCCGTCACAGACCAATCTGCAGATCCTAACTCGTCGAAGACGAGTTTCGTTTAGCAGGCTTCAGAGGATTTAAGAGGAACCCCTCATTGTCCTTTCTTGATTTTCATGTTTTGCCCTTAATGTTATTTTGTTCCCTTTGTATGTCCAAGTACAAAGGGCTATTGGGAGAATGATGAAATGCGAACAGCGGAATATGTGGTTTTCGATACACACTGCATCACCTGGCAGCTCTGTGGGAATTCGTTAAAATGTTCGTCAGCGGTGAGGGTACCACTCCTACCAACCCCATTATCTACTGAGAAGCGCTAGACCAGGGATGCACAACTAAACAATTATGTGGGCCAAAATTATGGCTTATTAAAAACTGCAGGCCGCACGTAGTGCAACTTGTTGTACATTTTGGCTGCGGTAATGCTTCTGATATCAGGTGTCATTGCACTCGTTTCTGTCTTTAGCAGATCTCTCAATGTCATGTCCGTCATGACAGATCGAGTCGGTTCTTGTTCAGAGTCGTCGGTCATTAGCGTGCATGCTATAGCATGCGAGTGGTTCAGGCAGCTGTAGGCCTTATGATACGAGTACATCCAAGACTCGAGATCCGCTGCCTGCCCGTGACTAATGAGACTGCGAAATCCGCATAGCTGCGACTCTCATGATGATTATTTGTCTTTGTGCCTAAGGTACTACATTCTTGCCGAGTGTGTCAACTGTTGACTGCCCTGTTCTGTTTCTCTGCGCATAGCCAACATGCTCAGGCACTGCGATTTGTTGTGAAAGTGGTCATGAACGACTATGCGAACGGTCGCTGATGTTTCCACGTGTCAGAGGGTCAACAGACGATCATCTGAGGATAATCTTGGTTTGTGTCTCTGTGCATCACCAGTATCGCTAAAACAGTGCTCTCTATCCTGGAATTGGTTATAAACGAAGACGCGACTGGTCACTCAGGTCTCTCTGTGTTTCACAGCAAGATGACATATGCTCCCTGGTTGCTATTCTATATCAGATTTCAATGTTTTAGGGAACCGTTCGCGCGACTATAGTACAATCGATCGACCTGCGGATAGTCACGTTGTAACGCTGATCTAGACCGTAACTTCGATCATACTATGTCCAATATCGCCGTCGTCTGCATGCAATGCTGTGCTAGCTGCCCTTTGGGTGCTCCCGAAAAGGAAGGCTAAACAGCATTGAAATATTGCGGAAAGGAGACGTGTGCTTGTCTTCAAACAGTGCCGTTTGTTAGTGTTCGGGGGTCGAGACTCTTATAGCATGTTGCGCCAGCCCTGTTAGGGCTCCCAAGGCAGCACGAGGCTATCGACTGTGCGTCGACTTAAAGGGCAACTTTGCTCAATTCCGAAGATTTTGGAATAATGAGTGATTTCGAATTAAAAAGCCCTAGTAAAAGACACTACGTCGTTTGCTTTGCGAAAAATGGGATATATATTTTTAAACCTAATTTTAAACGCGAGCGTAAATCGAAACCGAAACTTCGGCTCCGTCCGGCAACATTGGCCTCGGGCCGCCAAGTATGTGGCCATCACGGTGTACGAGATGCCACGTGATCCTCGGCCAACGACGGACGGGTTTGGGGCGGGCGTGTGGAAGGTGTGACTGTCGTCTGCACCGCACTCTTCGACACGTCTTGGTGTCTACAGCATTCGACGACATCTGCACAACTGCGGCATAAGTCTCTGCACGTGGCGTCCGTAGTGGAACGAAACTCCGAGAGACAGTAATCACAGACGGTGAGACGACGATGGCGGTTGTGACGTGGAAGACGGCGGTAACGGCGTGAGCACGGCGGGCGACCGAACGGCTCCCAAGAAGCGTGCTGCGCAGGCGCGTTACGGCAATCATGTGGACACCGCTGAGCACCGAGAGGCAACGTTGCTGACGTCATGTGCTACGCTCGCCCAGAGAAGTAAAAACAAGCAAAAGGGGGGCATGATGATGACATTTACCTCACTGTTGGCTCCGCCCACGCCGTAGCCCTGACTTCCCTGTTGGTTGCGCCTGAATTCGGCCGCTCAAGTCAGCCGATTTCGGCAACTTGTCGAGTTGCAAAGTTTGCCGGACCGACTAAAGGGGTGCGGAAACAAAAATTTAAATATTCAAATTTCGTTCGGAAATGAGTCAAGCATGACGGATAATAACCGTAAATGATAATCACACGTTTGTATTTTGAACGATTGGCTATATTTTTCGTTCCAAACGGTGCACTCGAGCAAGCGCTCGAAGAAAAGCGAAGGGAGAGCGCGATGCGTCATGGAATATTTTGCGCAAACAAAAACATAAAGAAAAGATTCCCCGCATTAGTGACGTAGCAAGGCTGGCGGGGTTATGAGCTTTGCCCTTGGTGGTGTTGTGAGCGTTGTGGTGGTGTCAATAGCGTCAGCGCTTTACAACCAGGCCGTTTAAAGTACGCGTGGGGTGACGAGCGTGTGGCTGGCCCCAGGAGCACATAGCTTCCACAGCACTGTCAGCTTAGGGCTGAACGGGGTGAGGAAAGCATGTTTTGTCCTAGTTTCGAGCGACTGGCTAATCTTCTAGGGGGAGAATGGCTGTATCTGGGTGCACAAACGAGGGTCCGAGAAAGAGGGGAGTCCACCCTTTCCGTCTTCTTGGACTCCCTTACAAAAATCTCTAGTTAAATTCTTTTGAATTTCTGTTGAAAATTTTGAGGAATCTTATTGAATTTCTTTTTAAACTTTTTTGATGTTTTTTAGACTTTATTTTGACATCCTATTTAACTCCTAGTTAAAATTGGCCACTTAATTTTTTAGAATTCCTTCTTATATACATTCTTTAGACTTCCTTCTTACATACATTTTTTAGACTTCCTTCTTACATACATTTTATTGAATTCCTTTAGACGAAACCACAGATTGCTGTTAAAAAAAGAATCAATATTTTTTAATATATATCTTGAGTTTAGTTAGGAAATGGTGCCCCCTTGGTACATACACATCCCACAAATAAGCATTGAAAACAAACACACACACCATAAAGCACTCAACACCAGAATCACAGTCTCGTTAACTGCTCCAGAGCCTTATATAGCCTACATATTGAAGGTAATAATTTGGCCGGTGACCACCTCAGCACTTACTAAGGTTCCAAGTGTACGATCTCCTTCTCGAAAGTCATTCAAAGGGAGTACAGTGTTTCGAAGTTCGCGGACTCTATCTCTTACTAAAAAGCATTGATACAACTAATAATAATTCCGCGTAGTCGCTAAAACAACATCCACAAAAACGGCTCCTAGAACAAATGTTATCGCTTCTCTGCACAGCACCACTCAGGACGAAGCGAGTCAAGGGGGTTGCTCCACTTTAAAATAGTTATTTTGCTTTGCTTTACTAGTTGACTACTTAAATAGGGTCAATAATGTCACGATAGTCATTACAAAGTGAGAACGGCAGGGTGTGTTTTCCGAACGCATAGCTTCCAGCACGCGCCCCATGCCTTCCGTCGTGCTTTGACTGCGCGCTCGAGCTCGAGGGGCGCGAGACGTCGAAGCGCTATCAATGATAGAAGGCTCGCGCTGGAGGCAGGAGAACTGAAGCACCTCCCTCAGTTCTCAACTTGTCAGAGAGTATTGAGAAACTTAGTGACTTTTGACATTTAGTAAAGATGTACCATGGTCAATAAAAGGTCAACAGAAGGTCTGTAGCGTTTCTGTTGACACTGGCTACAAAAAGTCAACCGAATATTTTCAACACGAAGTAAACAGAACGTCTGCAGTATTTCTGATGACACTTTCAACAGGAAGTCAACAGAAAAAGATCAACGTAGGGTTAATAGAAAGTCAACAGCTTTTCTTTTGACTTAGGTGGAAGAAAATCATCAAAAATGTTCCAACACAAAATCAACAAACTTTCTGTTTACCATGTCAACAGGAAGTCAAAGTCAAAAGAAAGTAATCAGGGTGAACAAGTCAACACATTTTCAATAAAAGTCAAAAAACATTTTTATAGGGGTTTGTAGAACCATGTATCCATCGCCGTCATGCCGGACTCCGCACACGACCGCAAACCATATAACATTTATTTTTTTCTCTTTTTATAACACAATATAAAGAAATAATGTCAACAACTTTTCCTTTTTTTTAGAAAATAACCTACAAAAGAAAAAACGTCGTTAGAACTTATTTTTAATTTTTTTTATAAATAAGTCTATAAAACAAAATCTTGTTTTTTCTTTTGAATTTTTTTAGAAAATAACCTACAGAAAAAGGTAATTAAAACTTCTTTTTAATTGTTTTTATAAATAAGTCTACAAAAAAAATGCAGTATTTTTTCTTTTGAAAGTTTTTTGACAATAATCAAAACAAAGTGCTTTAAAAAGGAATTCAATAGGATCCCCGAAAGTCAATAAGAAGTCTAAAAAAATTAAAAAGAATGTTGATACCTGTTTTTGTAAGGGCTGTTTGGTTCAATGCGTGATTTCTGAGTTGAGGAGGAAAGCCAAGAAGGAAAATGTTGAAATGCCAAAGAGCGGCGCTGCTCCGATGGAATCTGCTACGTCACGACTACGTAGCAAGTTCCCCAACGTCGCTAGATTACCTCCCAAATGGGCTCCGCGTGCATCCACCAGGTGTACATTGAAAGATCGTTTATTTAGCTTTGAAATTAGTTTTCTTGCGCCTTCCAACCGAATACTGGTGTTTTTGAGGTTATGGTGCAACATGCAACATATTCAAGCTTGAAAGCAAACGCTGTAATTTCGTTTCCCTACTCATTTAAGGAACATTTAGACAGAACTGCGTCGTACTATTTGACGTGTGGTCTTCCTAGGCGATACTGTAGAGGACTGCATTGTTTTTTTTCAAAACCAAAAATGGAGCGGAGTTTCTTTTTAACCAAGCTGAACCAGGTCATCCTCCGAGAGCAGAATATGATGCCGACCGTCGATGAGGCGTTTGGGTTGCCGGGAAGCATTTCCGTGGTCTCGAATCTGCAAATTCCAAAAGCTGCCAGGTGTACATGATGTTCAATACACCCTTGGGGCGATTCTATTATCGCTGCCTGCCCTTTGGTAATATGTCGGCCCCAGAGGTGTTCCAGAGCCCGATGTCACTGATTCTCAAGGGAATTTAAGGATGCATCAACATGGTAGACGACATCCTGGTGTTTGGCAGAGACTGATCTAAACCCAACAGCAGACTCCAAGTTGCCCTCGAGAGGCTGCAGCAAGCGGGCGTGGTGCTGAAAGCCTCCAAGTGCCGCCTCGGGGTGTCGTCCCTTAAGTTCCTCGGTGTGGTGGTCTGGACCTGCGGGACTAGTCAATCTTCAGCCTTCGACTTGCTGAAGAGGATGGTGGCATTCAGCTCCTGCGTGGCTCGATAGAACCCACAGTATGCCACAACCGTTTCTGCAGGCATCAACTTGTGCGGCCTGGGTGCGGTCCTGCAGGAGCAACCATCTGGTGAGTGAGGAGAACATGGGTGTACCAACAGCCGCCACTGGGCAGTGCAAACACTGGCCGGCGGCGCCCAAGTGATGCCAAGGGCACCGTCCCCCCCGGGGGGGGGGGGGAGGTCGGGTTGCCCCCCACTTAAAAACAAGTTGGTATGCCACTGGACGAGCAGTTCCTTTTGGGTTGCGGACAATGGCTAGTGCCGAGCAGCGGTACAGCCAAATTGAGAAGAAAGCGCTGGGTGCCTCGTGGGCCGTCCAGAGGTTCGAGGAGTTCCTGCGCGATCCGAGCTTTGTAGTTGAAACCAACCTGCGCTCTGCCGATCTAGACCTCATGCCTCATCGCATCCAGTGGCTCTGCATCCAGTGGCTCTGCATCCAGCTGTCGCACTACCCGTTTATAGTGCAGCAGGCTCCTGGCAAGTACTTCACCACTGCCAACATGTTGTTTAGGGACACCGAGGGCCTCGTTCCAGCTATGTCTACTGCGGACAGTGTCGAGCTCTTCATGTCGCAGGTTGTGCCTGCATGCCTTTCTAAGAAAAGAGGGAGGAAAAAGACATGAGGTCTGTCCAAACAGAGGCCAAACATAAAAAAAAAAACATTATTCGTAACATACCGGGGAAGCGCCCACCCTACTTTTACTGAAAAATGGGTTAGTCCATACATGAACGCTTGTCCGGTTGAAGCAGTAAAAACCAAGATGGCGGCAGCGTCCACAAAGTAAAGGTGACCACGACAGCGTGCACACTTTATCAAGATGTGTCTCACAAAAGCCCTGGGACCACTGGTTTTGTTTTCAAGAACTGTTCATTGTCACACCGCATTATCTTCACCCCCCTCGGTGCTGACATGGCAATAACTGGGCTGCTGACCTCCAGCACTGTAGGAACCTCTCACCCTACCCAAGCGACTTAGATAATACAGTTACTAGTTTCCCTGCTTAAGAGGTCTTTTCCTCTCCATCGCAAGGAAGTAGATATCCCCGTCATTACTGCTGGTGTTCTTGCAGCTACCACAGTGTGGTGAATATTTGCAGCGCTTTGGAGGGGGTGGGTGCTTAACATATGATCAGAATTCCAAAGTTTTGGAAATGTTAACTGTGGGCGCTTGTCCGGTATTTTACGGTATTAATAAAATTAGAGTAAAAACGCAAGCGAGCTGATGCACATCTGCATTGAAAGACCTCAAGACTAGGGACAGAGAGGACAAGGACAACACCGTTTCAAAACCAGCACAGAAATTATTTAATCTCAGGGCAATCTTTTTTGTTTTCTTTGCGCAGCATAAAACACATGAAAGAAATCTTCACGTAACCTGCACCCTTCAGACTGTTTTTAAGCTTATGTTTGAGTGCTCGAGACTTTCACCATGTAGAGTGTGCAGCTGACGTGGAGATTTGTTTTATGTGTTTCGTGCTATGCAAAGAAAATAGGAAGGAATATTGTCCTGAAGTGAAATCATCCCCATTGAAAAATTTTGCAAACTAGGCCAGTTCAAACAGGCTTATTAGCACTGGTTAAATTGGTTGAACTGGACAAACTGAAACTGTGCATACTGGTCTTACTGTGGAACTGTGCATACAGGTCTTACTGTGAAAATGTGTATACTGGTAATACTGTACCACTGCGTATACTGGTCCACTCCATGCAGTTAAACCAGTTTGACTGGTAATATAGACAACACAGGTCGTAAACGAATAAAATTCACTTTATTTCCACAAAAAATACACATGCGTCATGGTATTATTCATTAGTCCCAGCCGGTCGGCGAGATTTTCCACATCTTCTGGTGTGTCGGGGTTCAGGTGGTGGATAACATAGTACCTCAAGTCATCTGAAATAAGAATAAACATCAGTAATTAAAGCCATGGCAGATTTACTTGCACCCGTCTGTTCTAAAACGGTATCTTACTGATGCTACAGATAAAAAGTATGCGCAATCATAAACAGTATGAGGGGGAATATGGAAGCGTGCGCCAACCGTACATGTGGTGCTAGTCTAGCGGAAATTAAGTATAAACCGCAGGTAAGCGATTTGGCGAGCGACAAACCAAGCGACGACGATACGCTTCGCTGTCACTCGGTCACCCGCCTGACGAGACAAACCGCATGAAAGCGACGGCAGCAAGCGACCAAGCCGTTGAGCGACGACTTCTATAAGTCCAAAAACCGAGCGACGTGACGACCGACCGTGGGAAATCCCTGTCGCTCATCGCTGACTCTCGTCACTGTCATCGTCGTTCGCTTAATCGCTTACATGCGGTTCAGCCTTTACGCAAAGCAACGCCTAGGAGTGAAAAGATCCTGCTGTTGTTACCCCCTTCCTGCCTCCCCAGTCTGTCGTCCGCTATGCAACTCGCAACCACTGTGGTAGAATGAATATCTCTAAAGCTGCATGCACACTGGCGGTTGTATTACTAGCATAGCTGTTCCAAATCGGGTTGCTGAAACGTCCAGTTTCACATGCACCTGATTATGAAAATGAATCCAAATGGTCGAGCCTGCTTACCTGGCTCGCTGGCGCGGAGACAGAGGCAGCCATTGCCCGCGCCGCAATGAGGACGGAGCGACTTCCGAACACGCCGTTCTGGGACGCAGCCATTTCGCCCGCGAGCGCGTGGAACTCAGGTGGAGGACGTCGTCAGACACAGGAACCATCGGCAGAGGCAGCACTCAAGGCTCCGGCATACTATCTTATACAAACACAGGTTGAAGACAAATTGTAACCTCCCCAAGCCGAACAGCGGCCCCAAACAAATAGCATCTTCGATCAACTCGCACCGGAACCGCCCTGAAACCTGGACGGTGCACAGCGCTCCTCGGTCTTGCAGCACGAAGTCCGTGCGACATCGAAGACAAACTGCGCCGCGGCGGTGCACCACGGCGAGCTCCACCATGCGTCACCTCGCTTTTGTTTGTTTTTTCTTGCGTAGGTTCGCGCGCGGTGCCCCTCTGCTGTCAATTTCACCTGTTTTTTTACTCGCGGATTTGGCGGTCAAACACGAATGAACATCGTGGACGTGATTGTTGGTGGGGTCACGAAGCGGGTGACAATTTCACAGGTATATGCTGCCCATCATTGTTCGTTCGAGAAAGAGAACCACCACATCATGGCCGTACCTCGGTGTCATCGAAACACCTCGGAACGCTTTCCACGAAGTTCATACCTTTCGGGCGCTCTTTGCCACCACAGCAATCGCCGGTAACCGCGGTGATGATAAGAAGCTCATCGTCTCGCTCTCAGAAAAGGTGAGGAATTCATCGAGCGCAGATGCGAGGCGTGTTCGTTTTCGCAAGGTCGCCACCTCGACAGACTGCGCGTCTGCTATTCCCGCCATCTCCTTGATTCCCGCTCCTGGCCGCAATGCCTCATGGGACTGCACCCTGGCGCACCGTCGATTTTCTCGGTGCACGTTGCACCGGGAGGGTGCGCCCCGTCGATCGAGGGCGTCCGGTGCGCACCGGTGCACTTGATCGAAGACGACGGGGCGCACCTCCGTGCACCGGTGCGCACCGGTGCGGATGATCGAGGGTGCTAAAAGACCCAACCGGCCCAACCGCCCAAGTTCGAACTTCCAACCGTCGCCGCCGTCGCGCCAGAACCGTTTTTTTTTTTTTGTTTCTTTTTGTTTTTCTTTTGGCTCCCGGAGCTGCCGCCGACGCCGACTGGCGCTTCGAGCGGGCGCGAGGGCCGCGCTGATTGGCCCGCGTGCTCCCTCTTCTGGCACGTGAGCACCTCTCCTCTTTCAAGGCATCTGCGCTGCGCGTGGAGACACTGCATGATCTCCGGTCCCAGATCACCGGCGCATTCCAGGCGTTGAGTCATAGGCGCAACTGCCACATTTTCCTGCGCATCTCCGACATCACGTGGGAGACTCCCTGCCTCGCCCTCGGGCACTTGAGCTCGAGCCTGGAAGCGCCTTTTAGGTGCAGGCCAGTGTGGATAAAGGCCACAGTAAAAAACGGGAAAAATATGAAGTCCAAGTGAGAACGATTGGCCAGCAGAGAGAAATGAACTTCTATGAGGCGATTGCAACACTGAATTCTTGACCTGTCACGAACTATTGGTGCAAGCTAGGTACAACTATACATGCGTCAAAATAAAGCTTTTATTTGGTCTACTAGTCATTTATGCGACATCTGCATGGAGAAAATGTTCTGTAAAGGCCAGACATTTTCTCTGCTGAGGGTAGGTTCATTCTAGAAACAGATATTTGCCTATAGAATTAAGAAATCTTGTTCTGCCAATTTTTTTTTTATTGTGAGTTGTGTGGAGTGTAAAAGCCCAATTCGCTCATATAGATAAATTATAGTCATTAATGCGGTTCTCCCGCTTGGGAGTTCAAATTAGAAATATTGAAACCAACTTGATACAAATAAAAAAGGCCAATGGGATCGATTCCAGTGGCCAATTATTTTAAACTGGGCGTACTACTAGCTTGACCTGTTCAACGAACAGTTTCTTTAGTTCGGCTGGTATGACTTGATTCGATACAGTGAGACCAGTTTCATTGCCAGTTGTAACTGTTTGATTTCCAGTTAGATCGGTTCGACTGCCAGTTCAAACTGTTTGGCTGCCAGCTTGAACATTAAGACACCAGTGTCGCCAGTTCAAGCTACCAGTTTTGCCTGATTAGCGACCAGTTTGAACTGAACAAATAACAGTTTAGCCAATTCAGCTGCCACTTTGGTCAGTTCACTTTCCAAGTTCGGTCAGTTTCGACAGTTTAATTTCCAATTTGCCCGGTACAATTCCACTACAACCAGTTAATTTCTGGTTTGGCCAGTTGACATCCAAACTGTTTTCAAATTGTTTTTTTTTTCAATAGGGATCTGTGCTGGTTTTGAGATGCTGTTGTCCTTGTCCTCTCTGTTCCTATTCTCAAGGTTTTTAAATATTGTAACGAACAAGGAACCAGAGTAGCGATGTGGGCGAGTTGGTTCATGCTTAGAAATAAAGGAAACAGCGCGCAAACGACAAGGACGGGAGGAAAAGAAGTACACAGGACGAGCGCTGACTGACAACTGAATATTTATTGAAAAGGACCCAACGAAGAAAACACCCACAAAAAACACTCGCATCAACACGTGTCCATGAACGTAATCTCCTTCTTATGTAAATACACAGAAGTTTGACTCACGCAGTTCTGTTCGCCCTCCTTCTTTATTTCATACGCTTCTAAGATTTCCCTGGCTGTTTTATCAGCTCCCCTCCCCATGATTGTGATGTTATTGAAATCAGGATGACATTTGCAAATTCCGCAGTGCAGGGGCAAATGCCCTCCTGCTGTTGAACGAAGCGACCAGTCATGTTCGCGTGCCCTTTCGTTTACGCAACGCCCCGTTTGCCCGATGTAAACTCTTCCACAGCTTAACGGGATCCTATACACCACTCCGATCACGCAATCCACATACTTCTTTCTGTGGTTTACAGTGCATTGGTTCCCACCCCCCCTCCTCTCGGCTACTTTAGAACAAAGGTGTGCCAGCTTACGTGGCGCCGAAAACACGACGGGGACATCGAACCTCCCAGCCACCTTTTTCAGGTTGTGGGAAATTCTGTGCTGATACGGGATAACCTGAGGTCTCTTGCTAGGTCTATCCAGCCGCTGATGAGGTCCCCCCTTAATCTTTTTTAACAGCGTTTCCGCTACCGCCAGCAAAACTGAAGAAGGGTACCCCCCTTCTGCAAGCCGCACCGTCTGCTGTTCAAAGCTCTCTGCCATAGAATGGGGACAGGACTTATCAAGGGCAGCCTGCATGCACGAGGACGCTATGCTTCGTTTGATGAGCTTTGAGTGGGCGGAGTCGAAGGGCAGAAGTCTCTTCTTCGTACGAGGATGGTAGGCCCAACATACGTGACTTCCTGTAAACTGTAGTTTTAAATCTAAATACTGGAGGCATAACCCATCAAGGAGTTCATGGGTAAACCTCAGTCCCCCAGAGTTTTTTGCAAAAACTTCCATCACCCTTTTGACAACCTGATCCTCGAGGACCCCCCCAGACGATTTTGTGAGTATGAGGTAATCGTCCACATATCTGAACACTTTCCTAACGCTGTTTCCGTCCAGATCTTCTACAATAGCTCAATCGCACATGGCCAAATAAATGTCGCAGAGAATGGGCGCTACACTTGAGCCTATACAAATACCTTCGTTCTGCAAATAGTAACCACCGTCAAACAGGACAAACGTCGATTGTAAATAAAACTCCAATAGTTCCAAAAAAACATCAACCCCAACCCCACTTGCGTTCTGAAATGGAATCACCCCATTTCTATCGATACACTCACGCACCGAAGGAAAGAGGCGCACATGGGGTACGGAATAAAACAAATCCTCGACATCAATGGAAAACGCTGTTGCATCTGCGCTTACGCCATTGCTAAGATACTCCACAACCGCCTGTGAATTGCGCACTAGAAACGGGTCAAAAAGTTCCAAAAAGTTTTCTTCGTTGGGTCCTTTTCAATAAATATTCAGTTGTCAGTCAGCGCTCGTCCTGTGTACTTCTTTTCCTCCCGTCCTTGTCGTTTGCGCGCTGTTTCCTTTATTTCTAAACGAACAAGGAAAAGAAAGAAAAGGAGGAGGAGAAGAAGAAGAGGTCGTGTGGAGAACGGGGGACTGAATTCTGGGTTGCCCTTTAGCCCATGGGCTGAGGCTCCCGCAACATTTGGTGGCAGCGGTGGGATTACGAAATGGCAACCCAATCAGAGGCAAGTGGCGTGATCTGAACTTCAGTGGCGATGCAAATCACGGAGCCGTTAGCTAATCTGCTCGCCGAAAGGAGTGCTACGGACATTGTGAACCTGGTTGGAACCCTCGACGATTGCCTCGCAACCCGTCTATCTCTGCTGGAAACTGCGGTCGAACGTCAGTTTGCCGACGTAAGGCAACGCCTCAATGATGGCCTTTCATCCGTAGAATCTCGGATTCGACTGGCTGTACACCACGGATTGCCACTCAAGCTGCCGACATTCGATGGGCAGTCGTCTTGGCAAGCCTTCATCATCCAATTCGAAACGGTTGCAGACTTCTACGGGTTTGACTCAACGTCCAGAGCTCGTGCAATGGTGGCCCAGTTGAGGGGGAACGCTTCTGAATGTTTGGAGAGTATGTCTGCAACAAGTCGTTCCTCATATCAGCTACTCATAGAAGCCCTAAAGTCCCGCTTTGGTGATGAACATCTCCAGCGATTTCACCTGACTGCTTTGAAGCACCGCCGCCAAGGCGCGGACACACTGCAGGAGCTAGCTGACGTAATCGAGCGGATGGCGAGAAGAGCGCACGTCAGATGTACGGAAGTCGACGTGGAGCAGATAGCAACCACTGCTTTCATTGACGCAATCGAAGACACCGACATCCAGCTTTTTGTGCTACTTGCCCACCCAACCACGACTCGTGCAGCACTGGATCGCGCACACGAAGTTCAAGCAGCCAACAAGGTGTCGGCATCTGGAATCCAGCTTCCGGGTCTGGCTCAACGATCTTCTCCGCTACGTTCAAGAAAACGTCGTTGCTTCACGAGTGGTGACATTGGGCACTTAGCTCGATCCTGTCCAAATCACTTGGCCCCGTGCAAAACGCCACCTATACCAACGCCAAACGTTTCAAGTGACAGTGAGCCCGGCAAGGTTGAGTCTCATGTAGGGCATCATGTCCCTGTGGTGACAACGTCACTGCGCACCTCACCAATGCCATGTCTTTCAGTTCATCTTCTTGAGTTGGGACAACATGTAAATGCTATAGTGGACACCGGAGCTGCAGTTAGCCTGATTGATTATGCATTACTGCAATCAGTGAAGTGTACCACGCCCAAAACACTTCCTGGTACCGTCTTTCTTATATCAGCCGACGTTTCAACAATCGAGCAAGAAGGGCAGATCTCGTTGACTGTAGAAACCTTAGGAACAACAGTCAACCTCCCCTTTGTAATTGTGCACAAGTTACAATGGTCAATGATACTCGGCCGTGACTGGTGTTCAAACGTCAAGCTCTCTCTATCGTTTCGAGGAAGTGAACATTGTTTGGCAGCCCTACCAACTTCGAGTATTGGCGATCAGTCTAGTTGGTCTGCAACAAAATTGCCCCAAGGGGATACTGGGGAAAATAATGAAGCAACTTCCTGGAATTTTGAGTGCTTATTCGATGGAATTGTCATAGCGTGGTCCAGCTTGAAAAAACCGGAAAGACCGCTGCTGCCCAAGTATGTTCGACCGTCGCAATTGCTAAGACATTTGTGTCTACACTAATGGCACCAATGGCCAATCGAAAACCACGGAAGGTGTTCCGTATTGTCGCAGCATCGGACATTGTTGTACCTAAGTTATCTGCAGTTTGGGCTACAGCAATACTTCCAGGTTCACCGACGTCAAGAGATATCCTAGTTGAATCACTGCTACAATCTCTTCCTGGGATGGAGTTTGCTATACCTCGCTGCCTTGCTTCCTGCGAGAAGGGGAGTTTGATGCTTCCAGTTTTAAACCTGACGAATGGTGACCTGCTCCTGAAATCCGGTGAAGACTTTGGACCTGTGACATTTGCCCTCTCACATGCCACTGTCGCGACAATTAGTACGGCACCAACGATGTCTTCCCCGCAAGATTGCCTTGAAAAAACTAGTGATCTTCCGTGGTCGGAATTTAATTTCGGCCACAAATTAACAGAACAACAAAAGGCACAGATACAAGATCTGCTCTTGAACTTCGGACAGTGCAATGCTATTACACCAGAAGAGCTAGGGTGCACACTACTTGTGCGCCACACCATCAATACTGGTGATCACGGTCCAGTACATCACAATCCAAGACTTGTTTCGATGAGAGAACGGGAGGAGATAAACCACCAGGTAGACGACATGCTTCAAAGGAACGTTATAACTAGCTCCAACAGTCCTTGATCGTCACCAGTCGTCCTGGTTAGGAAAAAAGACGGCTCTACAAGATTTTGCGTGGACTACCGGAAACTTAACAGCATAACAAAACCAGACGTCTATCCTTTGCCACGACGTGACGATGCCCTTGATCGCCTTCATGGTGCCAGCTACTTTACTACTCTGGATCTCATGTCCGGATATTGGCAAGTTGAGCTGGAGCCGAAAGATTCCGAAACAAGTGCCTTTGTGACTCCTGACAGATTGTTCCAGTTTAACCGTCTACCATTCGGACTCTGCAATGCACCTGCGACCTTCCAACGCCTCATGGATAGGGTGCTTGGACGCCTGAAGTGGACGATGGCGTTAGTTTATCTTGATGATGTCATTGTATACACCGACACCTTTGAAAACCACCAGCACCGTCTGCGTCTATACCTGTTTTCACCTCAAGAACCGAACGAAAACAAGTCCGGCTCCTCGCGGAACATTACTCATTTCCCCCTTTATGTGGATAATGAAGACATATGTAGGTGAATTTTAGATTAGATATATTTTATCTGTATCGAGACGTGCACGTTCCAAACGCCAAAAGCATCGCATTTTCCTACGACAACCGAATCTCGTAAGAACTATTTCGCGCCGCGTGAGAACAATGCGCAACACTTAATTTTTTCTTGAGGTGAATACAGGTATAGTGCTGAATGCCCTCACCAATGCGCGTCTCAGTCTGAAACCATCGAAATGTTTCTTCGAATGCGACACAGTTATTTACTTAGGGCATGTTGTCAACATAGAGGGTATTCGCCCGGATCTAACCAAGCTGGCAGCGCTAGCCAATATTCCTGTGTCCACTACCTGACGAAGTGGGTCGAAGTGGAGGCAGTCCCCGATACTTCAGCTGTGCCATCTCGTCGTACTTCGTCAACAAGCACCTTGTATTAGGGCATGTACACCCCGCCTGATAATATCTGACAGGGGAACGTCATTTATGTCCCGTACTTTCGGTTGTGCTTTGCGAAATTACGGAATTGAACATGCGGCCGCTTCACCCTACCACCCTCAAACGAATGGCCTAGTAGAGCGTACCAACCGCAGCGTTGGAGATATATTAGCTGCGTTCGTCAATAAATCTCACAAGAACTGGGACACATTCATTGGTACAGTGGCGTTCGCTTTGAACACTTCATAACAGGAAGTGACCGCCAAATCTCCATTTGAGCTTATTTACGGAAGACTCCCGATGCTTCCGCAGGAATCTTCGATGGGCGCCGCGTGGACCCGTCGGGCGCGAGAGTATGAAGAGAACTTCGCTGAACGACTAAGTGAAGCAAGAAAACTTGCTCGGCTGGCAATTCTAAATAAGCAATCAAAGTTTGCCGAACGTCACAACAGAGACACTTCATTGCCGTCGTTTTCACCAGGTAATGTGGTGCTTCTTCGAAGGCACCTAAGACGTCCACAGCACTCGGAAAATCTTTTGCCCATATACTGCGGACCTTTCAAGATCAGCAGGCAACTTGGACCTGTAACATTCCGCCTCGAAAACCTTGAGACCCTGCCTCAGCGTGGGCGACGCCGCACTTTGACAGCCCATTCAAGCCATCTGAAACTTTATGTCACACGTGGCGACTATCTTAGCATCGTCCAGGACGGACTTCCAAACAGGAAGGGGAGAGTGTAACGAACAAGGAAATAAAGAAAAGGAGGAGATGAAGAAGAGGTTGTGTGGAGAAAGGGGGACTGAATTCTGAGAACGGGGACTGAATTCTGAGACTCCCGCAACAATATATATTTATTGATATTCTTAAAATCTGGCACAGTCAGATTTGTCTTCTTCATACCTTCTTCACATACATTTTAATAAAGATTTAATTTCCATATAATATTTCAAGATAAGGCAAATCTCACGATATTTTTGGGGAACCCTCTTTCAGAGCAGGATGTCCTTTCTTTTTTTTCATTTGATTTTTCGTTGGCATTGCCAGGCAGGGAGGCAAAAACAAAAGGCATTGCTGCCCGGCAGAGTTCCTACTCCCCTACAGTTCAAAGTAAAACATGAATATGCACCAAGAATGTAAAAGCATTTTTAACACTTTACGAAAATTCCCGGAGTAGGTCCTCTCTAGCAAGTTTGAAAAAGATGACGAAGGCGAGAATCGGTGCACCAACAAAATTAAAAACTGACTCAAGCATACTAGGAATAATTCAAATACAAAAATAAAACATGAAGAATGGACAAAAAATCACAAGAAATATAATAAGAAAAATGACCGCACACACGAAAAATGTTAAAGATGACACGGTTAATTGTGATGTAATGATAGCACTAATAAAAGTAACTTTCCAAAGTCACTAAAAAACAGACGCATTCGGAAAAAGAAATGTAAATCATAATTCAGCTCCTGTTTGCTCTACTTTGTCAGTATGCTTGGTTTTCTTGTGTTGGGCCGGAATGTATCCCCTTGTGTTGTGGTGTTAAGCTTGCCAAATTGCGAAGTGAGGCACAACTTTGTAGAGTGTGCCAGAGTTGTATAGGTCAAGTGAGCACAAGTCAAACTCGTTGGCTGGTGTTGCTGCCACAATGTCGTTGCATTTTTCCACAATTTAGGAGCACCTGTGATTGGAGTAGCAGACAGTTTTCAGACGTCCGCAAAGGGGGATCAATAATCCGCAAACCACCACCAGCTTCTTGACTTGGAGGAAGATTGGGGTGTCGTTCTGCTCATCGAAGATGATCACATCCCCCAGTCGGTACATACGACTGTTTGCGCTGGCAGTCTTCACAGAGCAAAGGGTAGCTTCTGGCGTGATGAGGGAAACAGCGGCTTGCTCTTCTTGTGAAAGGCTGGTTACCTTCACCACAACAGAACCAGTCGTTTCAATGCAGCTTTCGAAAAGCTTTCCCGAGAGCTCGTAGGCTTGCAGCAGCTGATGACGTGTGCTTAGTGTTCGGCAGATGTTGCGAAAGTTTCGCACATTTGAAGCAACAGTCTTGAAGTAGACATGTTTAGCCTCAAAGCGTATTCCCCAGTACCGACGTGGTGGGCCAAACCTCGGTATCAAGCCTGAGTAATGGAGCAAGTAGTGCAACTTTGCTGTGACTGGTGCAGATGGGTACAGCGATGTGAATGCTTCCAGAAACTCTTGGATCTTGATCTGGAGATAGGAAATGCAGTCTCGTAGAATCCTCTCTGCTAGGATAATGTCAATGCGATGTCTCTAGGCCACATAGACTAACCAATGTGGGTTATCGGAAGGCACATAATCTCCAAAGATCTGCGGGAGGAGCCTAAATGAGCACAACTTTTGGCTTGCTGTGCCACACAGGTTGGCTTTTCCTTGCAGAAACTTCTCTTTAGGTGCAACAGGGGCAGCCTTCTTGTCGTGAAATCCATAAGTGAAGCTTTTCACCTTGTTCACGTCGGACTTTTGAAGCGTGCCATCTTCTACTAGACCATGCAGGACACGCTGCATGACAACGCCCATTCCCCCTTCCAAGATATCATGCATTGCATCCGGGGGAGTTGTGATGTAATGTCAAACTCTGCGATGCTCTGGAGTGGAGGAATGGCAGAGATACCATACAATGGGCCATTTAGGGCTGGATTCAAAGCGAATGCTTTCAGGTGACTTTCATGTCCTGCGCGTGTTCTCATCGTACAATCTGCCTCGGAGAAAAGCTTTTGCAGATGCCCGTAGCGACCAAGGCAGAAACGACATATGCGGCCGCTACTAAAGCAGCACTGGAGGCCAGCCATCTTGTGCATAGAAAGGTTGTCTCCGGTGAATGCTACTGTCACCACATTGAAGTGCTTCCCTTGTGCATGCACGCCATGCTCATGGACATAATTCAAGTCCTGGATAAGGGGAGCGAGAACTCGATCCAAGCCGTACTTGTTGACCATCGGGTACCTGACAAGCAGCAGGAGGTGCACGGCTCTCAACTTTGACCGGTGCCTTGGATGGATGTTGATCACCGAGAAGTAGACCACAAGGATCTTGTGAGACCCTGCTGCCGCACCCAGAGGATTGCTCAGCTCAAGCTCATCTGAATTAAGGAGGAGGAAGATGGTCGGTGTCTCACTGTCCTCTTGGCGCAACAGCTGTTGGCTGAGGAAGTCTCCATCAGTAATGTCTTGAAGGACTTTGGACTGATGTATAGGCTGCATGACACTTTCAAGGATTTCAGTGGAAGATAGGAGATTTCCCAGTAGTGGCGATAGTGGTACATAGCACACCGACTCTTGCAATGCTTGGTTGCCCGTCTGAAGTGGCATCACCAGAACGTCTGTGTAGGAGAGGTTCTCCATCACATATCTCTTCCTGAGGTAGGTGGTCTGTATCCCTGAAAATATGTCCTCGACAACATGCTCAGCATTTTGGAGTGAGGCCAACTTCTCTCTCACTGACGTGGCAACATTCTCCTTCTTGAGGACATCCTGAGTTTGTTCCGTGATACTTTCAAGGACCTCAGACACCACATTTCTTATAACACTCAGGATTTCATCAGCAGTGCTGTGTGCTAGCTTCAGCTCCTCGGTAATCCTAAGGTGAAATAACAACAGCCGTTTTTGAAGAGCCCTTCTCCTGTCTTCCCTTGGTGCTTCAGAGGATGGCTCTTGTGATGATGCACTTGGCGAGTGTAAGCTCTCATGTTCAGTTTCTTTGTCAGGTTGATCGGCTGCCTTTTGGAGTCTGGCTTTGGTTGAAACCGTTGCCATGGCAGCCTTGTGTTTGCGATATACATGTATTCTGTACGAACCATAAAGTCTAAAAGATGCGGCACAGCCACCGATCCCACAAACCACTCGAAAGTTTGTCTCGCAGCTGTGCTTAACCATGTGGTTCACAACGCTTTTGATGGACGTCGCCGTGTATACACATCTTGGGCAGCCTACAAGATCCCGAGGCATTGCGCTCGCCTCTTGTTTTCCCAACTGGTGAAAGTGCTGATAATGCAACAGTCAAGGTATGCCGTTTCACGCACCTGTCACTGACCTTGCATCTTTTCCATTGGGCTGCTGGAGTCCGAGGCAAAATCACTTCTTTCCAGACAGATAAACGTATTGCACGGGAAACTTTGAGGAGAATGTTCCTTTTTTTGTCACACTAACCGTGGCGGAGACTCGTTGCACTGACCGGTTTCGGTTGTAGCGCTGATACCACGGGGCGTATCACGCGCGACGCGCGTTATCTCCGTTTCGCTAAAACCGTGCCGTGGACGGAAATTCAGCGCTGGGGAAGGGAGAAAGCGAAAAGCACTAGGGAGGCGGGGAAGAAAAGGAGGGTAAAGGCAGGGAGAAGTGTTTCTCTTCTCCACTCCAGGCTTCCTAGTGCTTGCCCTTTCCCCTTCGCCCGACGGCGCCTTTGCGTCCACTGCACGGTTTTAATCAGACAGGGTGTAGTTTCGCTTTAACAACTCCACTCTAAAGTGAATACATATGATTCTTCGAATATTCATTGCAAAATAAAACACTATGTATGATCGGCATGCTCCGCACCGTTCAGATTAATACCACAGTTCGAGGCGCGCTAGCGAAGCCGCAAACAGAACAAGAACTAACTCCCAGCGCAGTTAGGCGCAGGTCGAAGTCGGGCTTCGGGAGGGAATTCGCTGTTGCGTCAAGTTGCAGCGCTGTTCTATATAAATGATTAATGGAAATAAACGGTTAATTGGAAATAAATGTTTTTACGCTACTGATCGGCGCAATTAAGTTTTTGAATGGCTATTAGCGCCTCTGTCATTTCAGTTTTTCGAGACAGGGAAGCCTGTGACACTATTATTATATCACGAAACAGTAATAACTTAAAAAATAGGAACGAAATTGAAATATATATATATATATATATATATATATATATATATATATATATATATATATATATATATATATATATATATATATATGTGCGTGCTAGTATTACCGTATTACGTGTTCGCACACACGATTTCTGCGACCTCGCGCCATTTTCGTCGTGCGCTTGGAGACCTGAGTCGCCTGAGTCGCAAGTTCCGCGCGCAGTTAAACCGCTCAACTTTTTTTAGATCCTCCTGCGGCCTAATATTGAGTCACAATTATTTGCGTAAAACGTAAGATTGGTCCCTCGCTTTTAGGAAGCAGCATGTTACGGTGTGTAGGCTGCTACGAAAAGTTTTGTCGCCCTTTAAGATTGCCTCCAAATGCAAGCGAAACTGATGTGAGACGTGCTTTCCTCGTCAAGTTCCCGGAGATCATTTCGGGCCTGGAGAATGTTCTGATTCAGGTGCGTATAACGATAATGTATGATAATATTTTTGCGTACGTATAAAATTGTTATCATATTGCGCGTTCTATGTGAACCACATAGTACCTAAAATGAGCCGAAAAAAATCAACGACTCCACGTATGAAGTAGCAACTTTCCTGAAATAGTTTTTTTTTACTGGCCGCATCTTCCTAGCTTTAAAATTTCAAAACTCAACTCCTAGTGTGAAAAAAAAAATAGAAATCTGACATTCCGTCGTAGTCAATGCGGTAAAATTACGGGGCTAACCCCCTCCCCCCCCCCTTTTTTTTTTTTTTTTTTGCGCACGTAGTGCGACTCGGTCGGAAAACTACGCGGAGAGCTCATGCCATTTGGGTCACCCTTTTCGAACGGCGCGTCTATCACTGGGGAGCTCGTTAACACCTGTTACCCCTCACCCATGTATACAATCTAATAAAATGAATATCAATTGCTATCGCATTTGCACTACTTTGTGTTTAGGCAGAGTGTGCTGTCAGCTTTTTTTTCTTTCTTGCTTTTTATATAATTTTAATGGGGAAATGTGACCAGCAAAGGACATATTTTAGGAAGGTAACTTCCTTATACGTCAAGGCGCTGATTTTTGCGGCCCATTCTAGTGTGGAGTATAATCTAGTTAAACGTATATGGGAATCAAACTATCTGCTGTGTAATGTTGCAGTAACGAGTGGCTGCACAACAGTGAGAGAGAATGGGAAGCATAAATCTTGCCATAATGTACTTGCAAGGGAATGAGAAAAATGCTTCTGTGTTTCAAATAATATGCCATGGAGTGGGAGGTCCACTGCAGCACTTACGAGACGCATCACATGTGGATGATTATAGCTGTCCACAGGTAGTGCTTTAAATTAAGAAGTGTTCTTTATTTTTCTTAAGTGTCGCTCAGAGAAGATAGAAAGATACATTCAAACAAAATTGTTCTTACGAACATCAAAAACTGTTTGTTGATCACATATACACTAATCATATATGCTTGTCCTATGCAATGTTTTCAGGTCTATGATGCTCAGCTTGATTCCTACCTCGACTGGGATGAGGAAACTGTTCTCTCTGTAGGATCAAAAATTAGAGCTATCCAGCTAGAAACCAACTCCAATGAAGCCCATCCACCAGGTCTACCATGCACTGACGCTAACAGAGGGGAGGAGTAAGGCTGTTTCATTTACTGTGAGAGTTGCACAAGCTATGTGCCAATACATGATAGATTAAACAGGAATTATATTTGATGCCTAACTTTACTTGAACCTTAAATCTGCAGCCCTAAGTTGTCACCCATGTTCTCGGCACAAGTGCAGCTGGAGAAGCTTGATCCGGCAAAGTATGTGCTTCCACAAGTACCAGCGGATATTGCCATTGGACTAAGCTCACTCGACAAGAAATCGGGTGTGCCAACAAAGCTCAGAAATCGGATCATAGAATGGCTCTGCCATGACCTTTTTAGATACACACTGTAAGTATCTCCAGTGATGTGATTGCTGCGCCATTTGCGCCAAACTGCGCCTAAGTGCTTACTCTGCTATATCTTGCTACATTTTACCAAAACGCGGGTAATTTTTCCAACGCTGTGCCAATAGCTCATTTCGTTTCATCAGAACCGAAACTAATAACTCAGTCGTTGCTACACTGCCAGATTGCTACGGTAAGCTTGCACATAGTTTCAACAATTTTGTGCATCGCTCTGAATAACGTGCGGTTTGATATCTTCTCACCGATCACGACACAGTACTCAGAAGTTTCGGGTTATTTATCATTATTTGTTGTCTGTTCGAGCGGTTTAAATAGTTCCGTTGAGTGCGCTTCTCACCGCGCACTGGTGCACTACAGAGAAGTTGCGCCCACGGAGTAATATTCATGATTTCGTGTATGTGGCTTCGCCGCAGAGCAGCCTTATGTTGAGGGGTAAACACCCTTCCAGGGTAGAATGGTAGATGACCGTGCGTCCTGTCTTAAAAAAATAAAATAGAAATTAGTGAATGCTGATTGACAGCATAAACGTGGCTGTAAAATTTGTACAATAAAATTGCGTTTAGTTCATATGAGACTGCAACATTCTGACAAGTTGCACGCATCATTTGTCGCAATCATGTTTTTAGTATATTTTTAATTGAGATTTCGGGAAGGGTATTTTGAACTTGGGTGTGGGGAAGACGTTGATGAATCACAGTGATTAGGTGTAGCTGGGCTGCATCACGGGTTTATTTTTTTAAATTTTTAGTTAACATATATAAGCAGGCCCCCGAATGTTAGTGGACAGAGTCAATAAAGTTTACATTTAAATTAAATTGACATTATAGTGGAATGAAAGCTTGGGAATACCATTAATATGTTTAGCTGTATTTTTATGGCACATCTATTTTTCACATGCTGACTATTCATCATCATATATCTCCACATTTAGGATGCAGAACTAAATTACCTATGAAATTTAATTAGTGCGAACGACAAGGTCGATGGTGAAACTACAGTACTCCATCAGTGACCTGCACCGTCAAAGGTGGTGTGTAAAGAGCGCGATAGAAGCTTAAAAGCATTGCGTCCACCAACACCGTCAAAGTTGAAGTTCTGCTACTAATGCTCTAACATATCCTAGTCCTGCAAGAATTGGACGTCATGAACACATGATCTCTCATTGCTCCTTTGAGTTCGGGAGGAAGGAAGACTCAGATTTGGTGGAAAATCATGTAGTGGTCCATTTAATCAGAGACAGATTTTGTTATGAAGACCAGTTGTGACTCCCAAAGAGATTTGCTGAGGCATTTATTTTCTTTAACTTTCAGTCATCTAGTGCTCTCATTAGATATATAAGTCTTAATTAAATACATGTAGCTAGAGGTGGTCAAATAATATGTATTTGACCATCTCCCCCTACTGTAATATCCCAAGAGATGACCCATCCCCAAAAGGTAGCCAATCCCGATTTTCGGCATAATTTTCTATTTTCCTCACGGCTTAAGTTTAACTTAATTTTGCACATGAAAGGTTAGCCCACCCCTTATTTTCCTCTAATGTGCTCTTGTCCTTAGGGAGGGGCTATCTCTCTGGATATCACTGTGAATGATGCCAGAGAGTGCCCTTAGGGTGCATAATAAATAAATAAATAAATGTAAATAAAGAAAGGTCTGCAAAATCTACAAATGGTTCTTGTACAGAGACGTTTTGAAAAAAAATTGGGGTGTGTGTATGTTTATACAGCGTAGGGCCTGGTCTGCCTCAACAAGCAACGAGTCTCCCAGCTGTAGATGAGAGATTTAGCCAGTGCAGTACAACCGCTAGCCTGGGGTCTTTAGTGTGCATCACGGAGTAGTGATACACGACCGCACACCGGTACGATGCTTATCCTAATCGAAACGGGCAGGGGTGGGGATTGAACCCAGGATCCTGCAGCACGAGCCTTCACTCCACGTGCCTTGAGCTGGTGTGCGCTAGCCCACTCGGCCACCGATCCCCCCCAGAGACTTTTTGAAAACTTGTGGTGATAATATGCTTATTTTAAGGCTAATGTATGCTCTTTTCGCAGCTGTTCTCGCAGATGAACAGTATAAAGCCGAATATCAGAATGATTTGAATCATGGGGCCCTTAACTCATCAGCTCAACGTTGCAGATTGTGTCTATGACTGTCATTACATTACACGAGTGAAGCAAAGCCAAACATCCATCATTTTCCTAGTTGACTGTGTTCCTAATGGCAAGATACTGTTTCAGTTTCCCGAAGGCCAGTCGGAGAACCTGAAGAGAAATCAGATCTTGCATATACGTCCCTTGACATGAATGCTGCAGTGTGGCCCCCGAGGCATCAATATTTTTTCTCCCCTAATCTATGAGATATTCAGATGAGGAAGCCATTTTTTCTGAAATGTCAGCATAATTAGGACTCTGTCTAAAGTACCTTCACTTCAATAACATTATCCGTACAGAAAAAATGTATCTACCCTGTTATTTGAAAGAGGAAACACGAAATGAAACACGAACAGGGGACACATGGTTTCTGTAAGATGCTGCGCCGCCTGCACTATGTAGTATGGTGTGCGAGTGTGGGGCTTCCACTCAGTGGCGTCACTAGGGTCAGCGGCACCCGGGGCGGTGGCCCTCGGTGACCCCCCCCCCCCCCCCCCCGACTCGTTGCCCGCCTCCAATCTCCACCCCCCTCCCCCCTCTCGCCGCCCGCCGCAACAGTCCCCCCCCCCCCCTTCCCCCCACCTCTCGTGGCCCGCCGCGACACCCCCCCGGAGCGCTGCACCCGGGGCGATCCGCCCCCCCTCGTGACGCCACTGCTTCCGCTTTGATGTGTTAGACCCTTGATCGGTGCATCTCAAGCCTCAGCATTGTGCTTCTAAGTGATGCAGCATGGATCGAAAACCATACACCCACTATCCGTGTTTTATTCCGTGTCAACTGTACATAGCTGAGCGCTACCTGTTATGAAATGTCCAAGAATGCACATTCATAAGTGCAGGTATATTAAACAAAAACATACTATAGTTTGTTTTTGAAAAGCATGCAGTGAAAAGAACAGACGCCCGTAAAAAATTGTGATTTTCTCAAGATACTACCACGCTTTCTCACAGGCGACAGCTGCTACATTAGCTTCTGGTACTAATGAATGATGATATCAATGGAGCGGCAGGCGCAGCAGCGTCGGCTTGTCCTAAAAAAAACTATGAGGCAAATATCCCATCTCCAAGAGTAGGTGTAAGCATGAAATGTGTGTTCACAGAGAAAGACGAGCGTCTTTCTCCATGACGGTCTTTCTCTTTAGTGCTCTTGTGCTACAAATGCTGCGCAGGGGATAACTTAGCATATTATTGGCCAGAAGCTTGTCGTACTTTCCGCCACCACACGCCATACCGTGGCATGTGGCATCATGGCGTGCATGCCTCGGTCCTCACAAAGCAGAACACTTGCAGGCTGCGAGAGTCCAACAACAGCAGAAAGAACACCAGTGGAGCGGAGAATGCAGCAGATGTGATCAATTGCACTAGTTCATCCCCATTAATTCAGAATTTTGATTGTTGATTACTTCTCGTAACGAGAGCTCAAGTCTATGCGACACATGATCACGTAAACGTAACTTGATTGCGTAAACTTATGTGATCGCATAATGCAACCTAGAGCGGGGTGCAACTAAGGGCGGACGAACACCAGCTCTGTAGAAGCCTGCACGCCACCAGCTAGCTTGTCCCTAGCGAGCGGCTCTCTATACTATAGCATGTAAACCACGCGCCCACACGAGGCTTGCTGACATGGCCTTCAGTAGCAAATTTAAACACGCTCAAGGAGTGTACTGTGGTGGTCGAGAGGGCTGAAGTGTCGGTCAGGGAATCTGCTTTCTTGGCTCTGGCCTGGGTTCAAATACTGCCAGTGCTAACCTCTTTCTTCTATAAAAAAATGTGGTTCCTAATGTGGCCCTGATTTTGAAATCGACTTTAAAATTTAAGAGATAATATTGTAAGGTTGCAGGCGGGCTGGTGAATGTTAACCATGTTGAATAAGACTGAGACTGGGCAGAAGTGAACAAATAAGTCGAAGGAACAGAAAAGGACAGGGCGACGTCTCAAACTCAGCTACCAGGTTTATTTAGTCCGCCTTCTTATATAGCCCACAATAAGCCACCACCAACACAAAGCGACAACCTCCAACCAGTGCAAATGCCAAACCCTCCAATCAGCCACTACCAACACAAAGGAACATCTTCTAAAAAAAGAGGTTGTCCCTTTGTGTTAGTAGTGGCTGATTGGAGGGTTTGGCGTTTGTACTGGTTAGAGGTTGCCCCTTGTGTTGGTGGTGGCTGATTGTGGGCTATATAGGGAGTATTCAATGGACGCCATATTTGTGGGTGCTGTTTAGAGCGCATGCTCAGAACGAGCTCACATCAATAGGTTGCTAAGACTGGCACTCTTGATGGTGCGGAATGCACGTTGCAAAAAAACTGTAGAAGCTCGCCGTCAGCACGCACTCAGCGTTCGCGCACACAGCTATGGCCGCCAGTGAATACTCCCTATAAGGAGGCGGACTAAATAAACCTGGTAGCTGAGTTTGAGACGTCGTCCTGTCCTTTTCTGTTCCTTCGACTTATTTGTTCACTCCTGCCTCAGTCTCAGGTTATTCAACATGTTTAAAATTTACTTCGAAACCTGGGAGGTTCTGAGGTGATATTTTGTGTTGGTTGCATCATTAGTTTGGCTAAAACACAAGCTAAAATCATTTCATGCTTAAACCCTTCACTTAAAGAAAGACGAGACTTTGTGATGTTATGTTTTCGTTTTGATTATGCATTTACATCTTTTATAGGTATCCTAACCGGTTGTACCTTGAAGTTTGTAGGCAGCTTGTGCTGCGATATGATGTTCTCCGTGATGCAGTGGGCACTGGCTCCGTAAGTTGAATCATTTTAGTGTTAGAAACTGTTTTACAACTTTATGCTATAGTGCCGTATTTTGTAGGACTCGTGGCACCGCGCACTGAGGTTTAAGTGCAAGTATGAACGTGGAAAAATAGAGGAGACTGGTGTTATTCAAGAAAAGAGGAAGAAGTTTGGAAAGAAGCGCACACAGCATGATAATCATGACGGTGACAACATTTCTGCAAAACGGATCTGCCGTAGGGTGAATATTTCTTGTATCTCACTTTCTTATAGAGCAAAAAATTAGTAGCAGAAATACCTTCCTTTCCCCTTTTGCCTTTGGGAAATGGAAATTCTTGTAGCAATTATAGTCAAGTCTGCAGTGCAGTACTAATACAGTTGGCCACCGTACCTGCGACACATAAAACACACCATGCATATGAATACAGACTGACTTCCATCTTCGAAATGTTCACAACAAACCGCCTTTTACCCTCCTTTGGATTAAAGGGACCATAAAGAATATTTCAAACTTTTAAAGAAGGTGCTTATTTTCGGCTCGTTCAATTCCATTTGCTCAGTTCTGAAGCACCACATCAATTCAGCCTCTACTACTGAATTTCTGTGTTAACAATATATGCTTCAAAATTTTCACTCTTCCAGCCAGGGAATGTTGCGGCACTGGAAGATGAACTGAGCGTCAAAACACACATAACTGCTATGCAGAAGGAGTTTGCAAAAGCGAGTCCCAATGTACTGAACATCGCAGACTCTATGGAAAGGACATTTGCCGCAAGACAGAAATGGATTGCCGAAGAGTGTCCCTCAGTGGCAGACATTTTTGAAGCCTACCCTGCACTGTCGGAGGTGAAGGAAGTAAGTGAGGAATACGGGACAGCTTGTACTTAAGTACTCTCATTGCTATACATTTGCATCTTAGGTTTTTCTGGAGTTTCAAAGAATCACAAGTGTGCACCTCCAGGAGCTGGAGGCGCTGGCGGAGAGGCACATGCCAACACTTTTACGTTTGGCGGGAAAAAAAGTTGAGGGCGTCAGCCTGAAGCTGCTTGCGAAGGCAGCGACGGTTCCGGATGGAGGCTGTGAGTATCAAACCAACTAATTTTCCTTGTATTTGCATACTCAACTGTAGCAAATGCGTAGGTTAGGCCGTTGGTATTCAGACGACATGATGAAAAACAGTGCACAGAACACAGGACAAAAGTATTTGTCAGCCCTGTGATCTGCCCTGCACGTATGTCTTTTTTAAGTTTCCCATTATTTTTCGTAATTTGTTTGATTTTATTGTGCTTTCTTTTCTTTTAATAAATATGTGCATCGTTTTCCTCCTCTACTCATTATTATCAGTTGTGAGCCGGTGCCTTTTTGTTTTAAGTGTTCCTTTTCCCTTTTGTCCTGTCTTCAGTGCACTGTTTTTCATTGTGTCGCATGCTCAGATTTTAATTTCTGAGATTTGACATAGCCTTCGAGTTCTGGCTCTTCTTCCTCTTGCCTCCAAGGTATGACGACTTTGGCTTTCCTCATAACACTGCCAAGAATGTTGAAGGAACGGACAGCTTTCCTGAAGGACTCGGTAACTGTTTTTTTGTTTCCTTTCTTTTTAGGATCTCGCTGCGCATGGAATTTTGTGTATCTTTTTGAAGTTGGGCATGGGGTATCCTTGGATTGACAGCTAGAATGGGGTAACGTTTTAGCGAATGTTGTTTAGCAAACAGGTTGTTTGAGCAAATTAGCGTTTCGGTGAATGCCCTTTTCTGTAGCTTTTTGTTTCCAGCAACACATTGGGGACGTGCTAACTTGGTACTTTGTGGCGACAGTCCTTCGGCGGCTCATCACAGGAAAAGTACTGGGACACGTGCTCCTATCCGGCACCCCCCTACCACTTCACGATGACAGTACTTCGGTGGCGCATCACAAAAAGGTCTAGGCCAGGAAACCACCCTAGAAAGATTTGCTGAGAAATAAGCAAGCTTGCCTGTATCACTGCGGCACATACTAACCAAACCGGCGTTGTCTCTATGTGGCTCCATCATTACAGAAGAAGCAGATGCTGAAACATAGGACTATATATAGCCGCAAACGTTGTTCAATTAACGGATTGCTACCAGTTAAATCTGGAGAAGATAGAAACAGGATATCGGCTGCAGTGTTATTCAATAAAATGTAGTGAGCGGGGTTTTAAAACGTTTGTTCAAGTGAGCACCTCCCGCTAGAATTTTCTCACCCTCTGTAGGTCCTTCTTTATACAGCCAGTTTGCAAATACATGACCCCACTGTAAACATTCATATTCCTCAGAACTTGAATTTATATTTCTAGGCTCTACGGTTCTCCGCATACCCAGCCGTCGTCTGGACAAACGATTTGGAGGATCTTGGCCAGTGTCTCGTTCAAGTAGAGAACCAATTTTTGAATGCAGAGAACCCTGCGCAGGCAATCATTGCTGCGTTCTGCCTGCACTGGGTGCTTAACTTCATGTACCAGCCAGCATCAAAAGGGTTTTACGCAACTCTGGAGTGCCTGCTAAAGGTCGCCTCCACCACACCAACAGGAATGGTGTTGAAGCTGGTTTCTAACATGGAAAAGGCAACGTAAATTGGTAGAAGGAAACCGTCTTAGATTCCAAACGTAACAAAGTCGACACCGCCTTACCATGGCAACAAGGATGGTTGCTGCTAGCATAAACATTGTATAATGAAGCTGTTTGTGGAAATATAATCTTTGGATAATAAAACCATTCATGAGTTCACAGAAATTTTCTTGACTTTTTTGTTTACTTAGTCACTCCTTGAAAGCAGCATGTAAAACTTTGTAGAGACAGCGCATTCAACTAAAGGTATATATGTGGACAAACGGCGTGTATAGGGGCCCGAAGTTGGACACGGGACTCTGGGCTGAACTGGTGGTGTCTTCTATCGGGAACTGAAAAGAGCAAAGTCGAGATGGGCCTATTGCCGAACCGAGTCGATCAATGATTCAACGATTTGAAATCGATGCATGACCATGTTGCAACTTTCAGCAACAGAAATTGGATGTTTCCTTCCAGCTACATTATGTACTAATCTTGAAAATAAGAAGAATCTAGTCGCGTTGTGACGGTCAACATAGGTTTACGGCTTTCTGGTATCGCGCAGTAGATTGCGATTCCGGAAAACTGATAGAATTAACTTTTCGACAATTTCCAGCCACACCGGAAATGAGCCTTCAACTAAGTGTTGTAGATGATAAAATCGAGTCAGTGTCACCATTTCAAAATATCAATATTAAGGTGAATTCAATTACACAAAGTTACAACTTACAAGCAGAAACAGCAATTATCACGATAAAACTTGCACGCACCTTGCGAGCGTACCCCATGTTCATCGGCGGTACAGCGTTCGGTGCGCGCTTCATACACAAAATGTTCCGAGCACAGTCGAGAGGACGGCGTTGGGAAAAAGTCTTTTCGGTTTACGGACGCAACCCACTGCCGCCGAAGATCGGGGTACGCTACATATTAGTCCTCGGACAGTATTCGACTCTTTCTGTCGTTATTAGCAATGGTGTCCCGATGACCGGGGGGACTGTCGCCATCGAAACCCGGGGCTCGAATTAAATGTGGGAGTTAAAAACAGGGAAGAAAGCGCGAAAGGAGTTCGGGCAATGCATACACCCAACACGGGCAAAGCCTCTCATCCGGGACTTTCTCTTTCTAACGCACCAGGAAGGGGGAAAGCTCCGGCAGCCCTTTCCCCTTGTCTCTCTCGCCCTCTTTCAGTAAAACGGTTTTCATTATTCTTGTTCTGCGCTGCTAAGGTTTACAAACGTAACGTTGGCCCGGACCAACGTTTTTTTTTTTTTTGTTTTGCTCGTGCACTACAAGCGAAGGCAACGCCAGGAGAAGGGAGAAAGGTCAAGCGCTGGAAAGGCTGGGGCAGAGAGAAACCTCCTCTCCTCTCTAACGTTCCTAGTGCTCTCCCTTTCTCCCTTCGCCCTCCTCTCCCGTTCCGCCTTCATAGTGCGCTAGTGCTCGCCCTTCCTCCTTTCGCCTGGCGTCGCCTTCGCATGCACTGCACACAACTAGTGACACGGAGTAGAGACGTTAGTGTTGCTCAAAAAGGCTGGAAACAGAGGGCGAGTGGTGCCATCTGCTGTGGGAACAAGTCCTAACTAGAATAGTCACTTTCGTTGGATCACGCCACAGCGCCTGCTCTCTACGCAGGCGCAGCTGGTTCGCGCCAGAGTCACCTGACCCGCTGGGAAGGGACATACCCAAATGCATTGCGGCTGTTTGCCACTTTTGCGGTTGATTTTTCTTGGTCATACAGATACACTGAAGAAGGAATGTGCTCCTGTGGATGGTTGAGCGCGTTTATGTCGTAATGTGTTCTTCCATGGCACTCTGTGGGGTTTGTGGTTGACTATAAGCTCTGGTCTTTCTTTTTTTTCTATCCCTTTTCTTGGTTATATGGCGATTTTACAGCGAAGCTGTATGATTCGATGCATTTTTGGTATCCGTGTGCAAAAACAAAAGTCAGAAATTGCATGTAAAAGCGCTCCATTGTATGGAAATGCATATACGCCCCGTCACCTCGATATGCATTTTGATAAGGAAAGACGTCGAAACGTGTGATAATGGAGATATATCCGAGAACAATGGGCCTTCTCCCGCTCGAGTCGGGTGGCGTCACTGCTTTACATATATAAAAGCAGCAGCGGCCGAGCAGAGCCTTCCATTGTGTTCTGCAGTTGCTATGGGAAGGCGACGTATAGTTAGGACTCCCGAAGAGCAACGTGCCTATGACGAGCGACGGAGGGAACAGAGACGACAATGTAATCGGCGACGGCGGGCGGCAAACACCACCGAAGATCGCGCCCGAGATGCCGAGCGCAAGCGGCGAGCTATGCAGGATAACGAACGTCGCGAAGCGCACAACGCAGCAAAACGGCGCAAGTACCATGCCGGTAAAGTGGAAAACTTTAAAAAAAGCAAACTCTAAATTCAAAAGGGACTTTCTGGACAGATATTTTGGATTTAGTTGTAGAGTATGCGACAGACTGTGGTACACTCTTTTGAATCAGGGTGGTCACATTCAGAAAAGTATACCACATGTTAAAAAAAAAAAAACAACATATATACCTTATATCTTCAATAATAATGTAAATACTACATGCTATAGAAAACAAAATAAGAACAAACGGTCGCTTGGCAGCACTACATAGCCTTGGGCCTGGACATCCGACAGGCATAGTGTAGAAGGTGCTGGTCCGGGCCAACGTTTATTCTGCCGGCAGGGCAGGCGCAAACCCACCATGTGACCGTCGAGCGGTAGGCATTGCAGGCTTACCGCTGCAGAGCCGATAACACGTCCACTCACGTCGATGTCAAGTCACAAACAGTGCGCCATCGCGCGACCAGGACCAACGTTACTAGATTAGGTCAAACTGCCCGTATACGCTGCTTGCATGAGCAGCATCACAGCTCTGCCTTCCGTCTTTTCACTCGCCACCGTTCTTGGGGATGGCTGCTACGGTAACTGTAGTGTATTTCATAGAGTACGTATGTTTCGAAGAAACATACGTACTCTATGTTTCACCATACTCTATAGAACACAGTTTTAAAACGAAAATCTAGATGGCTCTTCAAGTGACGGTAGGCGGACAGAACGGGGGTACAGTGTTCTAGAAGGGGTAGAGGAAAAAGCGAAGCCAACGTCAATGCAGACTTGTACGTAGTTCAAGTACTCTACTCAAGTTACAGTAGTTTAACTATACTTTTCTGAGTAGTTTAGTAACTTTCAATTACATTTTTATTTCGGTAATTAGTAGTTTACTTTAATTACTTTTTTTAGTAACTTCTACTCAAGTTACAAATTACTTTCGAATTGTAGTGGTTGTTTTGCCTATCAACAAACATTCCTGCACAAAGGAGATAAGATGTTGGAAGATCAGCTGATATTTGCAAAGAGGGGGAAGCATGTGGCGTCGAAAAAGGGGGGGTGGGGGTGGGAGGGAATGGTTTGGAGAGTACAACCCCCCCCCCCCCCCCAAAAAAAAAAAAAAAAAAAAAAAATCACATGCCTCCTCCCCCCCCCCCCCCCCCCCCTTGCAACAACACTACTAGGAGGCGCGGGGAGCGAACAGACACGACGTAAGAGAAGCCGAGTAACTGCGGGATGAGCGCCAAAGACTGGCGTTTCTGTGTCCCGAAGCTCAAGGAGACTTGACCCATTTGAAGAAAGGCTGGTCCCCGCTTCTCCCCTACGTAAAAACTCGCGCCCACTACAGGAGGTGCACACAGTGCATCCTCACTCAAAGGAGGTAACAAAATGCTCTGAAACTCATCTGGTGCTCGCGTAGTTTGTGCTGTACTCGAAGAATCGCGTGCTAAAGGGCAACGCAAAGATTACCTTTTTGCGTTGCCTTTCCTCCCAAAACTCAGAATATGCAGATCTTCAAAGATTCAAAAATCGTTTGACAAACCTGTAGTAATTCCCCCAACGTTTTTGTATAAAAAATAATAAAGAAGCAGTGTTAGGAAGTACTCTATATGGTACTTAAAGTACAATTGTTTAGAAAAATTGTACTTTACTTGAAGTAAATGTTTTGAACGTGTACTTGTGTTTTCCGAGGAAAGTAAAACTCCCGACTTCAATGTACATTCCCCGAATTTGAAAACAAAAGATGGCGGTATCGTCGTGTGAAAGAGGCTCTTTCGAGACGTCATCTGGCCATTTGGGAGAAGTAATGGCGGCTGTGAGACCGATGGAAATAAGTGCCTTATAAGTTTATTGTGTCAAATAGTTTGTCAGCTAGAGTAAAACAACTGCTCTGCGGCGACTCGACTTTATACAATATTCGCTGCCATTTCCGTAAAAAAACTGATGCACCTCCGATTACCATCGGAGAAATGCATACCAGTTAAAAAAAACACTGTATAGGGAATGATAGGGCATCATGAAAGATTTAAGTACTTTACCTTGAAATATATTGTATTTATATACGTTACTTCAAGTACTTTGCATCTGGTGTACTTACTACTTTACTTCAAGTACATAACCTCTCATTTACTTTGTACTTTACTTCAAGTACTTTTTAGATGTACTTTACGCAACACTGTAAACAAGCAAACCCTGTCTAAAAATCAAGCTCAGACAGTGCTAAACCGCAAAGTAGAAATGACACATTCGCAGTACATCATTGACCAAACAAACAAGAAAGTACAAAACAATTAGGCACGCAGAAGCAGAACCAGCTATTAAAGCATTTCTGTGAAAAAAACAAGCCGATTCATATTTGGCTAGCACAATTTCGCTAATGGATCAAAACCTCTGTACGTTTCTTTTTACCATAAAAAAACATATAAAAGTAACTTCAAAAGTAATTCCCTACTTTTTTACGATAATTAGTAATTTTCTAAATTCTTTCTATTTGTGTAATTTCTACTCTACTCAAATTACTTTTGACGCCAATACTCAGTAACTTAACTTAATTACTTTTTTTGAGTAACTTGTGCATGTCTGCGTCAATGGGAGGCGCTGTGCCGAGAAAGCGGACGGCTGCCTGAGGCGCTGCAGTCGGCAAAAAAGGGCTCTGGCAACTGGAGGAGAAAACGGATGCATCGGTTGCTTTCTCTCGCATAGCAGCCTTCGGGGGCTCTTGGCGGACGCCGCTTGTCGAAGAGATTAGATGTGCTGATCACTCCAAAGCATTACCTGCTGAAGTGATGGCGTTTTATGTTACCACTAGGCTGCATTTCTTTGTTAGGTCGCTGAATCGTCCCAGAGTACTGAAGCATGAAGCGGCGAAATACCTGAAGCTTGATCAGTCGATCCGCATAGCTTTTTCGCCCAGTTTTGTCATCAGAATCTGTTACATTCAGTACCTTCAGCCAGGCACGTAGCCAGAATTTTGTTTCGGGGGGGGGGGGGGGGGGGGGTGTCTTGCCGAAATCACGCGAAATCAGGTCGCGTGAAAAGTGCGTGGCAAAAAACACAGTAACCTAAACAATAACCCAAAAATGTAAAAAAAAAAAAAAAAAAAACTTACTTTTGCGCAAACTGGAGGAAGCCGTGCGCTTGTTTAAAGGGGCCATGAAACGAATTTTGGGCTGAGATAAATGATTTTAAATTGAGACTTTACTAATCGCATATCGCTAGGTTGGCCAAACGAAGGAGGAAAAGCCAGCTTTTCGGTACGAACATTTGAAAATATAGCGGACTATTTCGTACCTTCTTTCCTTCGAAAGCTCTCCGCCTTTTCACTATGATACATCCGCGGTTCCCAAAGCACGTCAGCGGTGCCAAACTGACGTCAGCCGAGCCCAGCTCACGCATTGGACACGAGAATTGCGTCACTCGGACGTATGCGCTCGTCAACAATGAATCCGTCGACGAATTTTTGAATTCGCGTTCGTGGCCAATGAATGCCCTGACGGAACTTATCGTCATTGGGGAATGACAAGTTCCATGGTGTGCATAAAAAACACGGTGGAAGCTAGGAGTCATCGCACCGGTGCCGCAGAATGTTACGACGACGTGATTTCACAATTCGCATTTGAGTTGAGGATTAGAGCTAAGGAGGAAGAAGTAGGAAAATCGTTTCATGACCCCTTTAAGAGACTATGTGTCCAATGTCTCTGATCTCTGATCAGAAAGCTAGGATTGAAGAAGCCAATGCTTGATTGTCCAATGCGGTGGATGTCCACGCTGCATATGCTCAGGCTACTTGAACTACGAGGCTTCGCTGGAGAGTTGCTCTCAAAAGAAGAAAGCTCCAGATCGACTGAAGACGTATGGGCAGAAGTCGAAATGCTCGCAGTATTGCTTCGCCCGGCAGAAGTGGCGGCGAAGCCATTGCAGCAGGAACAGCTTACTGTAGGAGATTTTTACGGCGCATGGCTGAGATATTCCATGGACACTTCCAAGATATCGTCGCCGTTAGCAAAGACCTTGGTCCAGTCATTGAAAAAGAGGGAGTGACAACTTCTAGACACGGATGTCTTCTGTGCAGCAGTGTACATGGATCCTAGCTACCGCCTTGTTTTCCCCTCTGACCAAAAGTACCGGTCCACGTTCCATTTGACAACGAATGCGCGCGGATCACAGCTCTGCAATGCAAGCAAGATTCTACCTTGTCTTCTGAAACTGCGGTGGTTCCAGAAGATCCGCAAGACGCCCTGGAAGCGCTCCTCAGGGAAAAAGAGGTTGAGGCTGGCGTGCACGTTCGAGGTACCAGTAGCCCACTTTATATAGCATGCCTCCTGGAAATGCTAGACAAGGAGCCGCGGCTTGCAAGGGACGCTAACGTGTTGCAGTTTTGGGATGAGAGACGGGAGCGCCATCCAGAACCCTGCGCATTGGCGCAGGTAGCCGTGCCTGCGACCTGCAGCTGGGTCAGCGTGGAGCGAGCCTTTTCTGCGCTGAAGTTCATTTTATTGTCTCAGGGGTGCTTGTCTTTTCCCGGGTATGCTTGACGACGTCCTGCCTCTTCGGTAAACTGCCTGACATTGAACTGCGCTTTCACGCACGTCCCGTGGTGCCCCACCCCAGCACTAGCTCGTTTATTTTTTATCTTTTTTTGTCGTCAACTTTTGTTGTCGTTTATCTTTTGCTGTCGTCCACTGTTCTTGTCGCATATGAGTATGAACCGGTTCGAACCGGTTTTGAACCTTTATTTTTTCACTCCGGAGTTGAACCGGAGCTGAACCGTTTTCCCTGAACCGGAGCGAAAACCGGAACGAAAAACATTTCGGTTCAACACCCTTGCGACCGAGTACGACCGAGAGAGACCGAGGGAACACACTGGCATTCTGGCGCCATCAATGCGGTGACCCTGGAACTGCATTTCACAAGAGCGAAAGTTTTGCGGGATTTCCGAGGTCAAATATGCCTAATACCTGTAAGAAAGGCTCGTTCATAACTTTTACAAAAGTTTTTCGAGCCAAGAAAGAAAGGATAATGCGCGGGAGAAATATAAAATATGCCGGACCGCCAAGTTTACACTGCAACCCGACAGATGGCGCCACTGTGTCCTCTCGTTGTAAGAGGTTTTAAGGGACCAAGTATTAAGAGGTCGCAAGAGTGTGAACGGGCCTTTGCTCCCCTTCAACACTGTAAAGCGCGAGACACATGGACGACAGAATCGTCCGATCCGACGTCCGATCCGACAGTCCGAACGCCGCTCCGAATTGCCGCACGCGACAGTTTGAGACACACGCTTCCGACCTTGCATGCGACACGACGATCCGTTCGGCTCCGCCCAGGAGATCCAAGCACTCCAGCGGAGGTCCGCGTTCATAGGTCTCTGGTCCCAGATTTACGGTTTAGCTTGCACGAGCGAAGTTAGGAGCTCGTTCTCGCTAGCGCGTGCATTCTTTGCCCGGGCCATCTTTTTCGAATGGGTCAGCGGGATCCACGCGTCCGGCTTCTCGTCGCCCGTCTCGTTTTCTTATTCGTCCCGCCAGACCCAGTACGTCCTCATGACGTCCGCGCTAGCTGTGCTGTCATTGGCTGGACGCTTCCGACAATCCGTCCGCCATGCGAAATTACCTGGCGTGTTGGACGCACGTCGGATCGCCGATCCGACGTCTGAAGCGTTTGAAGCGACCAAACTTTTCGGATCAGGCAGTCGTATTGCCGGATCGGACGTCGGATCGGATGGATTTTTCGCGCATGTGTCTCGCGCTTAATGGGGGTGAGGAGGGTACCCTTTCATAACCTCCGAGATCCCAAAGCGCGCGCGCGCGCGCGCTTCATAACTTCTAAGATTCCGAAGCGCGCGCGCGCGCGCTTCGGGATCTTGATATGCTCCTCTCCATAGAGTTATTATAATGTACGCTAGAGGTTCAACTGACGCTATAGTAGGTTACAAGTCAAGAAGGTAGCGGCAAATGCCCCTCAAAGGGAATCATATATCCCTCCGCCACCTCCGCATCCAATAGCGTCCCATCGTTTCCGTGACGTTGCGGCCAACGCGCGAGGAGGGTCGTGCCTTTCTGTACATATTTGCTTTATCTCTCGACTTTGACTTAGCATTGTGGAAGCCACGAGAGGGAGATGAAGTCTTCCCCCTTCCGATGGAAACAAAGACGACTTTCGGGGATTAGCTTCCCCCTCCGATTGATACAAAGGCTGCTTTCAGGGGCTCGGTTCCTTCTCCGATGAATACAAAGGTCGCTTTCTTAAAAAGTGGGGGTCGGAGATAAGTTGGCACCACTCTGTGGCCATCATCTATCTATTGAAGCGGAACAAGGAGCGTTTCCAGTGAACTCTTCTTTCGATTGCGGAGGGATTTGAAACCGGCGCACCACGCTTGTGGGAGGAGCTTCTCCTACCTTCTTAACTTGTAACCGACTATAGTGTCTATGCGACTTCCGGGAGGCAAATTGAAGCAGAGAGCAACTATAGCAAGTATCCCTCCGCCACCTCCGCATCCAATAGCGTCCCGTCGTTTCCGTGACGTCGCGGCCAACGCGCGAGGAGGGTCTTGCCTTTTTGTACATATTTCTTTATCTTTCGATTTTGACTTAGCATTGTGAAAGCCACGAGAGGAAGATTAGAGTTTTCCCCCTCCGATGGAAACAAAGACGACTTTCGGGGATTAGCTTCCCCCTCCGATGGATACAAAGGCTGCTTTCAGGGGCTCGGTTCCCCCTCCAATGAATACAAATGTCGCTTTCTTAAAAAGTGGGGGTCGAAGACAAGTTGGCACTACTCTGTGGCCATTATCTATCCATTGAAGCGGAACAAGGAGCGTTTCCAGTGAACTCTTCTTTCGACTGCGGAGGGATTTGAAACGGGCGCATCACGCTTGTGGGAGGAGCTTCTCCTACCTTCTTGACTTGTAACCGACTATAGTCTACTTTTGCGGTGCTCCTGTGCATTCCTATGGGAAAACGTGCGTGCATTTTGTCTCTACGTCGGAACATGGAACACTTTTCTTATTTGGGTCGTACCGAATAGCATGTACCTTTATTAACATTGTAAGAGTGAAATCGCTTTAGTTGGCGCATTTTTCTTCATCATTGAACGATATTTAACTTCGCTATATTTCAGGCCCAAGCCTCTGCTCCACAGCGGGTGTGTAAAAACAAGCGGCGATTCTAAGCAAAATAACAATCGAAATGAATATAGAGTGAGTTCAAAGCTTGCCAGCATTCCGGTGACGCTTATACCGGGTGTTTTTGCGAAGACTTTCAAAAATACTAAAAAATTAGGGCGTTTGAAATAAAAAGAAACTGTCTTCGGGAACAAACTACCAGCCACGGCGGACTTGCCGAAAACATACTAATTAGCGAGCTAATAATTAAAACTTGTTAATTAACTTTTTAATTAGTGGAAATAGACATATGGTTTCAATTAGAAAGTTGATGAGTGTTATCGAAAACCACAAAATCAGTCATTTTCAGAAAGACTTTAAGCGCATGAGAAGAGTATTAGCGCACTAAAGTTACCACTCGTGGAGCGGGTACAAGGCTGGGGTTAGATAAGAGGCGGAAAAATCGCGCGGGCGCCTTATCGCAACCGCTAGCCTTGTACCTGCTCCGCGAGTGGATACTTTAGTGCGCTACTACTCTTCTCACGCGCTCAAAGTATTTATGAAAATGACTGATTTAGTGGTTTTTGATACCGCTCAGCATCTTTCTAATTGAAACCATTTGTCTATTTCCACTAATTCAAAGAATAATTAACCAATTTTAATTAATTAGCTGGCTAATTAGTATGCTTTTGACAATTCCTTACGTCCGCCGTGGCTGGTAGTTCGTTCCCGAAGACAGGCGTTTTTTTTTTTTTTTTTCAAACGCTCTAATTTTTTGGATTTTTGAAAGTCTTCGCAAAAACACCCGGTATATTGCTATTATGCCAGTCTCGTTACTATATGAAAATGACCCCGTCTTGCATCTTTACGAGCGGTTAAAAACAGTCAAAACGTAAAGAATAAAGTACGTGGGCTACGAAAGGTGTCTCTTTTTATTATTTTTTTTTTTTTTGCCGGGCAGCCTTTACACTTGTTATCAAAGATTTTGAGCGTGCGGGTGATGTTTTGAACGTAGAACAAGCATCTTCATACAGAGCAGAAAGAATAAAGCGATACCTACTGATTGAAAATCGGACTATATTACGTGGCTTTCAATTTATTTTGATCGTACATGCACAGGGAATTACTGATCCAGTGTTACTGCGGAGTTCTTGCCGTCTTTCTTAGTTTTCCAGATGTCCTTCCTTCGTTTGGTACGAATATCCCCCATGCTGAAAATGCTGAAAAGCGCCGACGTCGTGTTCGCGCTAACATTGTCCGACAGTGCACACAAATACATGTACGAGGCAGTTTTTGCGCCGTTTTTAATGCAACGAATTTGAAAGAAAAACGCCGAAACTGACCAAATATTTCTCCTGCCTGACTGAGAAATGTTCGAAGCTACATAGTACAAACGAATTATTCGGGATATTCGCTCTTATGATGGAGCGCAGGGAGGAAATGCCAGTGGCGTCACAAGGGGGGGGGTTGTCGCGGCGGGCCACATGAGAGGGGGGGGGGGGGGGGGGGGTCGCGGCGGGCTACCGCTCCGGGTGCCGCTCACCCTCGTGACGCCACTGGGAAATGCGGTCACTTTTTCCCCTTTTTTCCATAGAAATGCATTACCGGAAGTCAATTTCGACTGGTTGCTGTCTGCTTCAATTTTCCGCAGCACACTAGTGCCAGTCGAAACTCTAGCGTACATTATAATAATCTAGTAACGTTGGCCCGGACCAACGTTTCTTTTTGCACACAAAACAATGACGTCGCACCAAAAACATACTAGACATCTTGCTGTTATTAAAAAAGGCTGGAAACACAGGGCGAGTGGTGCCATCTGCGACCAAGTCCTCACTAGAATACTACAGTCGCTTTCGTTGGATCACGCCACAGCGCCTGCTCTCTACGCAGACGCAGCTGGTCCGCGACAGCGTCACCTGACCCGCTGAGGAGTGAGAAAGGGACATACCCAAGTGCATTGCGACTGTTTGCCACTTTTGCGGTTGATTTTTCTTGGTCATACAGATAAACGCGGGAAGAAATGTGCTCTTGTGAATGATTGAGCGCGTTTATTATGTCGTAATGTGTTCTGGCATGGCATATTGTGTGGGGTTTGTGGTTAACCTTAAACTCGGGTCTTTCTTTTTCTCTCTCCTTGGTTATAGGGCGATTTTTAACAGCGAATGTGTTTCAAGGCTGGGATCCTTGAAGAAAGCGTGACGGAATGCCGCAAAAATCATTACGAAATGTGTCACACATACTTCAGGGCACAATTCTGTACAAAAGAGTGGTAAATTGAGAAGAATAAGAAAAATATTCTTAACGCGCTTCAACCTCCGACCCCATTATAGTGAGCTCGACATCCTATACCACTGCGCCACTTAGTGGGTAGGTGTGAAGCCAGCTGGCTTTGTATATCGCAGTGGTTTCCACTCAATGTTTGAGCGTCGAATGTTGGACCCTAGCGTTCGGCGTTCAAGCAGTTTATAATCTAAGACGTGCCCACCGTCGCATAGAATAGGACAAAGTTTGGAATAAAATAACATGCTGTAACCAAAGGAAATAAAAGGACTGCAATGTCCACCATACTTTGTGACTCTAGTCAACCACAAACCCCGAAGAGTGCTGCGGAAACACCTTCTGGGTATAGCCACTTTATCTGTAGGACCAAGATAAATCAAGCATTTTTAATATTTTTTTCATGACATTATTTTTTTTTATTTGGTCATAGATAGAGTCATGTGGTTGACTGTACACTTCTCCGCTTTCCCCCACAGCTCTTATTAATCTATTCCGTGTTGTAAAATCAAGCGATATGGTCATGCATGGTTACACAGCTACCCACAGTCCAACACGCTTCCCGGCCTTGGCGAGCAAAGTAATATCTTTCAGCCTCGTCTCCCATCGGCCCAGTGGCAGAGTGTCGGGCTCACAACCTTGGAATCCATGGGTTTTGCCTTGTTGAAGGACGTTACACATAGGCTTTCGGGTTTTCCGCAACTGCTCATAAACCCCGAAAAATAGTCCCCCCGAGCCGATCTTATCAAAATAAGGGAGAACCGTAAAATCCCAAATTCGAACACCTTTGAAAAAGAAAAACACAATTAATTTTCACGGAAGGAAATATTTCGCTACTGCTTTGGTTGTTTTGATACGAAACACAATCTTCAATCCCTCTCTCTCTCTCTCTCTCTCTCCCCCCCCCTTTTTTTTTCTTCCTGCCCTATTTTTTTTGTACTGTTCTCTGGTATTTTAGTTCTATGTAGTGATTACATCTACTCCTGCTTGGGTTGCATCCTGCCTGCAGTATTATAAATACAAATCTGCATTAAAATAGCCAATTGCCGATGATGTGATATGACTACTATTGTACCACCACACACCTGTCCTGCTGCTTGGTGTGTGTGCCTGGGATAACAAGCTTTTGACATAGTTTATTTTCGTTAGTGTTGCTCTGTCCGGATGCAGGCGTTTCACAACATTCCGTTCAATGTATTGGAGCTTATTTTATCCTTGGATAATGGCATTGGCCATTTATATGTATACCAGGAAATTCTCATGACTACTTTGTGAACAACAAAAATGCACACATTCCCTGAACACATATTTGCTCTCATGTTTTCTTTTTCCGCAACAAAAAGCCTAGGCTTCAACCCTCACTAAAATTGAACCTCTTGGCACAAACACATGTCAGGTTGTTCGATGCCCAGAAATTTGCCCAAACTAGCGATTACTGTGTCAAAGTCTGCCTTGTATTTGTGTTATGATGATTGGTTTCTAAAACATCATGTGATGTATTTCTGGCTCCAACAGTTCCCTGTACACTCCTGTATTGTGAAATATCACATGGAAATTGATTGTACTCGAATGATGCACGAGGAGCGTTAGGCTAACACTCTTGTCCCCAGTAATACGAGTCCCAGCCAAACGCTGGTGAAGCTCTATTGTCTAGTCTGAACCCCCGTGCTGGCCCCCAGTAGGTGATATAAAGAATCTAGCACTACAACTTTGTTCTCTAGAAAGTGTTGAGCGTCTGCGTGTGTACAGATGGTGAGAGATTCTACAAAAGGGGAAAGGAAAGAGAGTATAATCACCTCCTTCAGAGGAAATGAGGATTTAGAAAAGGTCCAAAGCTGGGGCATGCAAGCGCAAGAGTTGCAAACTTTGGATGCTACTGCCCTTGGAGCACGAGCTTTGGCAGGGGCACAATTTTCACGTCATTGAGATATACATTGCGTGCCAAGTTCATCTGTGCAACATCACTTCAAAATACAGTCAACATATTAAGTGTTCCCACCGACTTTGTCACAGTAGTGAGAAAGGGGCAAAGTGTTTTTCTTTGTCTTACAGTATGCATGGGTATGTCTTTTTGTGTAGGTGATAAAGGTGCACGCTTGACAGGGATCAGCTGCCTACCGGAACCTACGATGGACATTCTCTTCAAATGCTGTTTCTGCACCCACGTCACCAGAAATCAGCGTGGAATCCTCAGTCACCTGATTGTCCATGGTGATGAGCAACTCAAGTGCCAGCACTGTCCAAAGTCATTTTATAGAGTGGAGGCCTTGAGACACCATTCTGAGATTCACAAGCCGGAAAGAACTTTCGAGTGTAAACGATGTCCAGCAGCATACCAGAAATATGGTCATCTAGTAAATCACATCCGAATGCATGCGGTTGAAAAACCCTTCAAATGTAAGGAATGGCCGCTAGCATTTTCTCAAAGTAGCCGCCTGGCCTATCATATCCAAGCCCACACAGATGAAAAACCTTACAAATTTCAGGAATGCCCCGAATCAATTGCTCGTAGTAGCGCCTTGGCTGCCCACATGTGAACTCACACCGGTGAGAAACCTTACAGATGCCAAGGATGTCCCAAAGTGTTCTCTCGAAGTAGCTATCTGAGTAGCCACATTCGAAGCCACAGAAGTGCCCCCAAGCCTTTAGTCAGAGTGAAAGGCAGAACCAGCACATTCAAATACACATGGGAAAGGGACCTTACAGATGTGATCAATCTCCCCAAACCTTTAGTCGGAGCGATATGCTCAAGCAGCAGATTAGAACACACACAGGGGAAAGATCTTAAATAATGTGAGCTATGTCCCCAAATTTTTAGTGTTTTGTGTACTTAAGTGCCCGACCCGCCACATTCGAACTCATACAGGTAAGATGTACCTTACAAATGCGAGCAATGTCCCCAAGCCTTTAGTATGCTTGGAAATCTGACCCACACCCTTCGAATGCATACGGGCGAAATACCTTACAAATCCGAGTTATGTCCCCAAGCCTTTAGTGTGCGTGGGAACTTGACCCACCACTGTCGAATTCACACGGGCGATCGACCTTACAGGTGTGAACAATATCTCAAATCCTTTGGCCGAGGCACACGAGACACAGTAAAAATGATATGTCCCATAACTAGCTTGAGTCAACGTACCCAAGCAAAGTAAGATGATTTGTACAAAAATTTACACAAAAAATTATTCCGAAATCACCGCAGTCACCGAAATGTGTTAGATTTTAGCGCAAGGATTTGTTGTCTTCGGAGAGTCAGCCTGTTCTCCCGGGTGTCAGCAGTTTCGGATGCAACCACCACAGCTTTTAGAGTGCGCGTCAACAGCGGTGCATCACTAAAAGCCTGCGAAAGACTCTTGGATAACTTGACCCACCACATTCAAGCACACACGGGCGAGAAAACTTACAAGTGCGAGCAATGTCCCAAAGCCTTTAGTGAGAAGGGAAACCGGAGGCAGCACATTCGAATACATAAGGCGCTGTGGAAATGGTATGTTCCAATACTTGTCCAAGTCAGCCGGCCCAAGCAGAGTAATGCGATTTGTAGAAATAGAATAAAAAAAGCAGCCAGGGAATAGGCTTCGCAGGTCTCAGCACTCAGACTTCCACATCTGGTTGGACAACACCTTACCTGTGTTGATAGTTTGCACAAGCTTTCTTAACAGTCCTGTTTCCTGGGGATCTAGAGCAACTGATTGTCTAGTCCTGAATTAAGGCAAATTACCAACTGCCTTCACTGTCAGTTTAATAAAGCTTGGTGAGCTCTCTGGAAATGAGCTAGGCCCTCTTGAAATATGTTCAGAATGTGCTTGCACTGCTGCCTCAGGTGCTTTCTAGTCGAGTTCTTGTACACATTATTTTGAAAAACCTGTTTTTCTGCGACTTTGTTGCTTTCATTTATATTGATGGCTCTTCGCATTCGCTTGAACGTGTTTCAGATAATAAATAAGTGTCCCAACTCAGCTTTTCTTATTTCTTGCCCTGTCTACTGTGTCAGACCACGCAATTGCTCTTGAAGTTGACCACCCTTTGCGGTATAAAAGTACGGGCTTTTGAACCAAGGGGGAAGACCTCCAGTGTCGGTGTTATTCACGATGTTGATCTAGAACTTACTGACGCTGTGCTACTTGCGTCTATGCGCTCAGACGCGCCCATAAAGGAGGTGCGCCGTCTTGGCAAGTCGCGCACCGTTCGTATTGAATTTTAATCACCGACGCTGCCAGAACATGCCTATGTTGGATTGGTCCGACACCAAGTCACTCTGCATGTCAACAGCCCTCTGCAGTGCAAGAAATGTGGTCATTTTGGCCACGTGTCTGCGTCGTGCATGCGAGAGGTACAATGTCTCCGGTGCGCAAAGCCACACTCCACTGACAAATGCGACGCCCCCAGCCCGTGCTGTATTAACTGTAAGAAATCCCACGAAACAACGTCAATGCGTTGCTCTCAGTGGCAGAAACAGCGAAGTATCTGCCGCTATAGATGCGAGAATAACATTCCCTTTGCTGAAGCTCGAGCTGAGGTCAACAAGAGTCACGGAAGCACGGCTAATGTATCTAAGCAAACCCTGCAAGCAGCCCCAGCAGCGACTGGGGACCTTGCCTCCCCGGACAAGCCACGGCATCCGAGACGTTCCAGACGTCGCTCGGCAGATTACCGACAACCATCCTCGCAAGATCCTGCTGAAGGGAAGGTGAGCTCCATGGAAACAGAGCTGCCTACCAACGATGTCTGTTCTGTGTCGGCCCCGGCTCTGGTATCAATTCCAGAACTAAACCTTCCACACACCTACGCCGAGGCACTACGCAGTGAACCTAGGCTGCCTACAGCTGCTACTGCCTCTGCTCAAATACCTCTAGCTCCTTAAGCGTCACATTGCAGAACAGCTTCTGAAGGTCCACGCAGTACAACGCTGTCCACCTTGATTCGACTTGCGATTTCCACAGCACGGGAATTTATTTCCATCATGACGTTCCCAGGGGCGCGTACACTGCTGCAAATTCTCTCCTTCATTGAGCCACTTGTCGACAGCATTCTGAAATGAACCGAAGTCATATATTTCTTTTCCTAACAACAATTAAACATTTATCTTCATACACGTCCAGCGTGGCAACACAGGTGAAGAACAAAGCCTAGCCGATCATACCTACAGTTCTACAGTGGAACGCTCGTGGCCTTCGAACACGTCTCCCTGACCTCAGACAGCATCTCCTCCTGAATCCTGTGGACGTTCTTGCCATACAAGAGCCATTAACGCAACCTGGGGACTTTAGACTCTCACCATACGTGATTTACAGCAGTGCGCCGGCGCTAGCAAATGGACGAAGCCGAGCGCTACTGCTGGTGAAAGCTGGACTCTTACATAACCACGTCGATCTCTCTGCGTTTTCCTCACACAGCGCAGAATACGTGGCCGCCACGATTCGAGTTCGTGGGGTGGAGTTCACAGTGGTGTCTGTGTACGTGGTTCCGGGTTCCACAGCCGTCTGGGACGCAAGAATCTTGAGGGACATAGCCCGTCAATGTCCCGGCAGACGTTTATTTTGCGGGGACTTCAACGCACACAATATCACATGGGGTGATAATCGGACCACACCAAGGGGGTCAGCACTTGAGGACGTTACCACCTCCCTTGGCCTGGAGGCTCTCAACGACGGCTCTGAAACATTTGTCCGTCAGGGTGTCAACGGCAGTGTTCTATATCTGACCTTCGCACCACGGGACATTGCAGCCTCTTGGACTGTAATGGCGGACACGTGGGGGAGCGATCATGTCCCAATCATGGTAGTATCACCTCATACGAGAACCAGGAAGTACAAGAAGTACGAAGTTACACACTGGGATCTATTCCGCCAACATCTCAGCAAAGCCCTGGAACATGGACCAATGAACGATCTTGGCAGAGCTATCACGAACGGTCTCAGCCTATCAACGAGAACAGTCAATTTGCCAGTCCAAAGGCCTGCACCGGATTTGGAATACCTCAACTTGCGCGCTGCTCGCAGGAGAGCCCAGCGGAAAGCTCGCCAGACGAACATTGCAGCTGACTGGCAGCACCACCGGAAGGTTGACGCGAAATTTCGCCGACATACGACACGACTTCAACGTAAGCAATGGAACCAGCTATGCGCCTCTTTCGGATCCCCAGGAGGCCTCACTAAAGTGTGGAAAATAGCCAGAGCACACTCTGCGGAAAAACTGCCGACACACCCTACTGCTGGGCTCCCCATTTCTCTACAGCTAACACTATAGAGGCGACTGCAGAGTTTTACGAATTTTCTAGAAATATCCCGTCACCTGCTGGGTATCGTCCCTTCACCATCTCACCTCCGGATGGCCCTCCTCCTATTTATTTCGACACGGATTTTACAGTTGACGAGCTGAAGACAGCCCTTGCGCAATGCACGCGCCGCAGTGCTCCAGGACCAGACGGTGTCACGTATCAAACCCTACGCAACATCGACGAGTGTCATTACCCTAATCTTCTTGAGGCGCTCAATCACGTGTGGCAAACTTCAGAGATTCCCGATGCCTGGAATCTCTCGCACGTGATACCAATTAGCGGCGAGAAGTTTTGGTGGCGCCCTCCTGTGGGTCCCCCTTGTGACGTCATTACCTTGCAATCAACAAGTTCGATGGTGTTTGTTATTAGCATGGTGGAAGCTTGAAATCATTGCGCTCTCAAAGGGACACTGCCAACACCGTCAAAATTAAAGTTCTTTCATTCCTCTTCTTTCCGTCGATGATAAATCCCCTTTCCGACGTCATAGTCAGCGTTCGGCCAATCGTGGAAGGCCGACCACAGCGACGCTTTCGGTCGCGCACGGGGCTAATACCCAAGTCTGGCAAACCGCTCACGTCACCTGAGTCGTATAGACCAATTTCACTGACCAGCTGCGTTGGAAAGCTTCTCGAAAGGCTAGTCCTCAGGCGCCTAACTTGGCATCTAGACGCAACAGAGGCTCTACCTGGTCAACTTTCTGGATTCAGAAGACACCGCTGCACAGCGGATGCTATGTGCAATATTGTATCTGCACTGGAAGAGGCCCGCGCAACCCGCCAAGTGATGTACTGCGTGTTTTAGAGCGCAGCTCTTAGGCGCCCGTTTCTGGCTTGAGCGGCGTCGGCGTCGGCGTCGGCGTCGCTGTCGGCGTCGCCGTCGGCGTCGCCGTCGGCGTAACCGCGCGGTGCATGATGGGTAAATTTCCCCGCTAAATTTAGCGGAAAAATTTTCCCCGTTAAATCTAGCGGAAAATTTTCCCCGCTAAGTCTAGCGGAAAATTTTCTCCGCTAAATCTAGCGGAAAATTTTCCCCGCTAAATCTAGCGGAAAATTTTCCCCGCTAAATTTAGCGGAAAATTTTCCTCGCTAAATCTAGCGGAAAATATTCCCCGCTAAATTTAGCGGAAAATTTTCTCCACTAAATCTAGCGGAAAATTTTCCCCGCTAAATCTAGCGGAAAATTTTCCCCGCTAAATCTAGCGGAAAATTTTCCCCGCTAAATCTAGCGGAAAACTTTCCCCGCTAAATTTAGCGGAAAATTTTCTCCACTAAATCTAGCGGAAAATTTTCCCCGCTAAATCTAGCGGAAAATTTTCCCCGCTAAATCTAGCGGAACATTTTCCCCGCTAAATCTAGCGGAAAACTTTCCCCGCTAAATTTAGCGGAAAATTTTCCCCGCTAAATCTAGCGGAAAATTTTCCCCGCCCCCACCTCTCGAGGTCACGTGACCCCCCCCCCCCCCCCCCCCCCCCCGTGCCTTCCCCTCCTCCTCAAGAGCTGCGCTCTAATTCGGCGTTACAGGGAGTTGTAAACAGCTTTCACTTTTTTGGACATACGCAAAGCATTTGATGCTTTACCCCATGACACAATTCTTCACCCACTCTACAATTTTGGAATATCAGGCCGGGCTTATAACTACATCCGTGCCTTCCTTCAAGACCGATCATTTGTCGTCAAGGTCCCCAATGCCACGAGTACCCCAAGACATGTCACACAGGGAGTACCGCAAGGGAGTGTGATTAGCCCGTTTCTCTTTAACTGGGCAATGGCATCCCTTCCTGGAGTCATACCACAAACAGACAACCCAATATGGGCGGTAGGAACCACAGATAAGAAAAAACTCACCGGCCAAACTTTGCAGGTAGCGCTGGACAAAACGGTGGCAGAAATTTCGCGCTATTGAAGACACTGAGGTGACAAGAGAGAAAACGCACCTCTACCTTGGGCATCTTATTGATGAGCGCAGCTCATCAATAAGATGGCGACCAGCAGTAAAACGAGTTCTCATGCAGTGCCGACAACTACTAGGCCTCCTGAGAAAATTCCGTGCCCACAGTCAGCAGGGCCTTCCTCCCAACGGGTTGCTCACCTTCTACAAAGGCCTTATAAAGTCGAAGTTTCTCTATTCGCTACCTCTTGCAAAGATCCGTGGTCCACAGAGAGACCAGCTTGAAAGGTTTTTCACAGAGTTGCATTACGCCTCTGTTTGGGATTACCCTCCAACTCCCCGAATATACCTACTCTCGCAAGAGAACAAAAGCTATTCCTCAAGGGAGAGGAGAGCAGCAAAAGGCACCTAATTCGCATTCATGTAGCGCTATCTACTGATTATCTTCTGATGAATCTCCACTCGAGGTCCTCGTCACACTTCGGCCGAATCGCTGCAGAGTTCACGAATGAGATCGGTGACCCTGGACCTCGGTTCCCCATCCGCCCACCCCACTCGACACAACCACCTCTCAACGTGCAGGGATCACTCCCCGACGTCCTCGCGAGAAAAGACCTTCATCCAGTTGTCGCACGCACTGCTGTGGCAGTTGCACTTGAGGAGAAGTACGCCAGCAGCCTTGAAATATATACAGATGGTTCCGTAAATAAAAGCGGAGGTACGGCAACCGCCGTTTACGTTATTCCATCCATTGGAAAAGAACACGCCGTCCGTATAAACATTGAAACATCGTCCACGACTGCGGAAATGGTCGCTATACTCTTGGCCCTGGATTACCTTGGGAACACCGAGTGGATGACTGCTGCGGTAATATTAACGGACTCCCGCACGGCCCTGCGTAATTTAGCTAATGCCGGCGAGGGATCGCTGCTCGCTCAAGAAACAGCCCATCTTGCAACGACACTACAAGAACGCGGGTGGACATTAGCATTTCAGTGGGTCCCGGCGCACTCAGGAATTGTTGGTAATGAGCGCGCCGACACCCTAACCAAGAACGCACACGCTCTGCCCTCACCTACTTACCACCTCCGACCCTTTCATGAAGCGAGACTTCTTATTGCCAGAAATATCAGGAGTCGGCACCCAGACCCATATACAGCGCGAAGCACACCCCCCATCCCAGTCCCTGATTTTTGACTGACAAGGGCAGACGCATCTCTACTCCATCGACTCCGGACAGGGAGTGCGTTTACGAGGCTTGCACTTCATCGCTACGGCCGAGCCGGCAGAGTTGACAGCCCGGAGTGCACAGTGTGTGGGGACCCCGAGGACATCACCCATATACTCCTCATCTGCCCAGAATACGCGACGCAGCAAGGAAAGTGCTCTTCGCCACTGTCCTAAACGCAGGAGGACAAACGGCTACAACCCCGTGTCTCTTTTTCCCCACTGGTAGCCGGCCGCCGGCGGCAAGCATGGAGCATTTTCCGTGCCGTGCTAGAGTTTCTCCACCAGAGTTTGCCGAGCGCCTGTGACCCCTGCATGTCTTCTCCTCACACTCCTATGAGTCCTATCGCGCACGTCACCCACTCCCCACACTCTTTCCCCCCTCTCCCCTCTCCCCTCCCAACCCTTAAATCCGCCTGGAACTTTGAACTTGTGATTCCTCTTTAACACCCTATCCCACTTTTAATCCCTCATCCCTTTGTTCATGCGAGTTTTTTCCCCTATTAGGGTGAATAATAGTACGCATGGACATTTGCCCCCTTTTCCCGTATCTCAACACCCCCCCCCCCCCCCCTTGACCGGTACTGATATGCTGTTTAGTGTTGCACAGCTGGGCCAACATCGATTCAAAGTTGCTGGTTCACTTTTAGTGGGATAAAGGGAACCAAGATCGCTGCAGGTAGGGATGTGGGCAATGAAATCTCAATCACTACTGATTCTTCATAACAATTAAACATGAAGCTGTGAAAGTAGGTACAAAGGCTCACTGAAGTCAATGATAAGCAGACGACTTGAGAGATATGCGGGCGCTGTGCTGCTCTCTTGTTCAAAAACTGACGTCCTCAATCCTTACGGCAAAATAGTTCTGTATGGAGACAAAGTGACCAGCCTGTCAAGAGGCCAAGAAAGAGGCCCCATTCCCTGCAGAGGAACGTGAAGGACAATGTGCCTAGTGTGAGGCTGCACTAAAGGCCTCAACAGCTGGAAGCATTCTTGGGACTCATGTCAGGTGGGTCTCACTCAGTTGCAGACCCAGACCTGGAAACACCGCTGTGTTAACGTCGATTGAGCTCACAGATGAGTGGCAGTCTGCAACCACGAGCACTTTGTTTGCCTGCAGGGTTACAGCATCAACATTGGTCAAGCGGTCAGCTCGTGAGTCGTGGGACTGGACCGAGGCGCACAACCCTTCGAAGGCGCTGCTGACGGGGATCGGCGGCCGAGCGTGTTAGTGCACCACAGCTCGGAGCACATGAAGCAGGAAGCTTGGACTGCAGAATCCAGGCATTCGAGGTTCAATCGCCATCTCTGGTCGCTTCAATCTGGATGAACATCGTACTGGCGTGCAGTCATGTATCACTACTGCGTGATGCACGTCAAAGGGGTAATGCAACGATTTTAGTGTTGAAAGAATTGGCAGTTTGTATTTTTTATATTGTTTATCCAAGCTCAAGTGACCAAAAACATGTCACCTTGCCCCGAAAAACTGCTATTCCGGTGCGTAATCGCAAAGAAAAGGAAATATTTGCCGATCTGCAGCCGCTGTGGTGGTTAATGGAACTGATGTGCGACATACTCTGCGGGATATGCGGAAGTGAACAAAACCTGTCCCCCTCCACTGCTACGCTCGCCGTCACCCCCGTGGCAAACCGTCTTTTGTGTCGATAGCTCGCCGCGACCTTCGATGACGCTAATCCTTGAAAAGTTGATAATCGCAGAGGAAGTGGCTGGGGTCTCTGAAGAGAGAACCCAGGGGGATACAACGTGATCGCCCAGAGTGCGTCACTAGAAAGGCGACGTGGAGAGTTGAAAAGCACTTTGACCTTTTATTTGTTTTATTTTTTTTTATATATAAAAACTAGCGCTCGCAATAAAATACAGTTTTCTGTTCTTCGTTCCATGGGTGACACAGATTATTTTCTGCAGCTGATTGGCCAAAGTCTGAAAATTGTTGCACCGCCCCTTTAAAAACCCCAGGCCGGCAGTCATACTGCAGCTGACTAAATTTATCATCAACGGTGTAAACCAGTGTCGCCAAACTCAAAAGGCGGACCGACCTTACACTTCGTAAACACGGACGTGAAACTTGGTGTCGGGCACTGCTGGCATCCCTTGTCTTGCCCAGGGACGGTGTCCGTGGTGGTCAGCGATCTTAGTGTAGCTGCGTCAGTGTTGGCAACCGTTCCCCGTAAAGCAGTCCTTGTTAAGGACATGAACAACAGCTTCACTCTGGTCAGTCTAAAACGACAAAACGAGTCATCTGTGAGAAGACTGTGGGTTTCTACGGTAAGTTTTTCCTAGTGTGCCACTGCGAAAAGCCCACTTTCTGTTGAGACTTGGCTCAGGTTGCCTCTCCGGTTGGACCCTTTTGGTGTACGTTACTTGTACCCTAAGATTTCTTATCTGACGCGGGAGTCTGCTAGCCTCCCATGCATTATGCACTTATTTTGAAGTCGCATTCATTTAAGACCTGACCTCATCTTCCAACACATTTCAAATCCGAGACGTGTGGAAGAGGTTTATTCACTTACGCATACTAGGGTTAAATGCGTTTTATTAATGAGTTTCGGTGGAAAGGACGGGGAAGCGAACTGGAATCTGCGTCGTTTGCTGAGAAAGTCTGATCTATTTCCAAAAGTCATCCATCCACCAGGATCGTGACAGTAATCCACGATGGGTCCCCTTGAGTGACGCTGCTCATTGCAGAGGTCTCCATGTGTCCCGACTTGCTTAACTGTCAACTGATGGGTACGACTTGACGAGCATTCCTGCGGCTTTCGTTGAACTCTGTGCTTGAAACGTGCTTCTTCCAAGTGTCCCTTGTGGAAAACTTTGCATGCGGCTTTAGCGAGCTTGCATTCATCAGGTGAACGCATACCTGCACAAAGGATACAGGGTTTCTTTGATGATTTCGCCCCCTTACTTGTGGTTGCAGTGGAACTGGGCACTTTACCTTGTTTCCGCATCTAGAGTTTCTGGCTGGCGGCCGACTCTGTTTTCAATGCCGGAGTGTAGGCGCAGTCGAAAGTGATGTTCCGTGGCACTTGCAAATATTGAAGGTGGGAATCCTTGATGCCACAAATGAATCAGACCCTCAGCATCACTTCGAGCAGTAGCACAGCGGAGAATTCTCTCGCTGGGGCTTGCGGGACCTGCCGAGTCTCTTGTGAACTGGCATTTGACACAAGCATGGCTGTCGTGGGCCGTGGCCGTTGCCGGAAAGGGTGTGGTCGGTGTGGCCGTCACTGTACCGAAGTTGCAGTCGGCAGTGGTTTTTTGCGGTGCGGCCACATACTCTTAGACGGAGCCCATCGTAGTTTGGTTTGTTCCGTTGATGGAATTTGAACCGACTGAGCATTTTCGCTGGCTTGGGGTCGTGGTGTTCATTGAGGCGCCTGATGATCTCCTCAAACTCGACCTCCGAAAGCTTTTTGGATGCGAGCAGGTCTTGTACGGTGTCGTAGGTTAATTTATGAGGAACGTCAGGAACATGGCTTGCTACTTTGCGGAGCTTGTGATGTTCTTAGCCTCGAAGTAGGATTCGAGGCATTCCAACTACTAACTTCAGTTTCCACCAGGAGAAAGCTTTATAATTCATCCGTGATGAGCGGAGTCCTCCATGCTCAGGGGTTCAGAAACTTTCTCGTCGTTAATTGAACGTATACTGGGGTTAAATGCGTTTTATTAATGAATTTAGGGTAAAAGAACGGTGCAGTGAACAGGATGCTGCGACGTTTATTGAGAGAGTCTGATCTATGTTTGTGGCTTCCTGGTGCTGACAATACTTGATCCGAGCGAGGGGGGCCGTGGGAGCGACGTCACTTGGACTCTGCACGGTGTTCTTATAAGTGTTGCCGCCGAATATAACATTCACACTGTTTACAATTGGCACCTGCAATGAAGGTTTTAAAGTTTGATCAGTTGACTCAGCGTACAGAGCCAAAGACACTTAGACTTGTGAGAAATGCTGTCGGTGCGTTGATGCGTCACCGTAATCTAAAGGTGGCTCATTCAGAGTGGGTTCGAAACTACAATAGCACGTCCTGGATGCTCAGTTCCCAGTGGTGCTGGCTAGATTGACAGCTTCCTGGCTCCTTGTCAACCCCAGTGTCACACGTGGTCGCATACCAAGCCCTTCTATAGCGTTACGGAGAAGTTTTGTGACCAAGAGCGTATTAAAGGGCTCTGCTACAAGTTAAGTCAACATTTGCTCTGCTGTTGGCAGTGGGTACGACTTGTGTTTCAAGATTGGAATAATGATGCGTTTATAACCTACACTTAGCCATGTCACGCCGTTTGACCTCCCCACGAGTACAACTGGCGTAGCCCATGCAGAGTTCTGCACCGGGGTCAAAATTTCTTGTTGCACGAGTTGCGTGATGGTGTAGTACACCTTTGGCTCATGTGCCAAAGGAACAAGTCGAGGCTTGTGGTACTTGGGTTTGAAGTTTAGATTTAGTGCGAAAGTGTATGTGGGTCCGCCAAGTCCTTACTCGAAGACCCTTGGAAATTCTTTTGGCAGTCCTTGAGTCTGTGGGAGTAACTCGGCTAATTGAAGGACACCTTGAATAGTAGTGCTTTGTGTTGTGTTAGATGGTGGACAAGAGCAAGTCCGTCCTTTCTCGAGCCTCGACAAAGAGTGTTTCAATTTTTCATCTTCTTGGACCCCCCCCCCCCCCCCCTCTCTCTCTCTCTCGCTTTCTGACTGTGCAATAGACCTTGCTAGAAAATCCCAAGAGACCTTGCAACGAGGGGAATTGTGGGGCTCTTCGGATGTACGCTCGTGCCGGCTTGAACGCTTCGCATATCGTAGTAGTAGCGCGTTTCACTCTTTCTTATCATTAGGAGCTCAGAACATGGTAAACATTAAGTGAGTGGTAAAAAAAAAAAGGTCATCACACCCTCTGTTTTGCTCTCCTTCTGCCCCCTCGGCGTTCTGAAATCGCGAACTGTTAAACAAACGTGAACTTCGTCTTCGCTTCTTGGATAATTCCTCGTGCCATACATCTGAACGTCGCAGTGCATAAAGTAGACGCTGGGGGCACCACATGTTTCTGGAAAGGTTTGTTGCTCACGCATCACGTAGCTTATCGAACACTTCGAACTGGTTCCTTTCAAGCAGGCTTGCTCCACGTCTTTTTACGATCAGCAACGGTGGCTCACGCTCCTTTCCCTTGAACCGCGTGGAAAAATTTACACTTCCCAGAACCTCAAGCTTACATTGTGAATACGTCCGGAGAGCAGTTTGGGTTTAAGTCTATGCTGCCGTCCCAAGACGACACATTCTCTTTAGAACAATTGTGGACCAAGCATCACCATCTATGCAGATGGGAATTTCATTTACTTGAACTTCGACGATTTCTGCCCCGGTTCAATGATTCCAGACAATGACTGGATCCCGCTTACGTAGCGTGGTGCTTGGATTTGGCCAACTACTGACGGCATGCATGTATGATGTGTCCCTTTCCACCACAGAAATGGCATGTTCAAAATTATAGCTACTTGTGTCGTGCGCAACATTTTCTAGCTGTACTTGGAGATGTCTTCCCTGCGCCAGGGTTGTGGCTTGGCATTAATGAACCGTTTCATGCCTTGTGTGGGTCGTGTTTGTCAATTTGGCGTACCTCCGTCGTCTCTGGAGCCCGGAAGTGTGGGGTTTCTCGTTTGTGGCATACTCCACAGCAATCACAAGTTGTTGAGCCCTAGCGAAAGTGAGATTTGGCGTGGCGAGAAGGTGTCGCTGAATGGCTTCCTCGCATACCCCACAAACTAACCGGTCACAAAACGTACGAAATTGATGTTTACTCGCAGTGCTGAGCGACTCGACGCAGCACAGCAATGAAGTCGGGCACAGACTCGCCGGAAGCTATTGTTGAGTGTGAACCGGTGACCAGTTACCAATGTCCTTAGCCCTAAGTCTCTTCAAAAGCGGAGGAAAAGAAAAAAGAGATTGAAATAGGGGCGTACACGGAGGGTTCACATGTGCGGTAGAAGACTGCACGCTTCATGTCGTCGTCCATGAACTCGTCAGCCAGCAAGTAGAATTAAAGTTCACCTGTTCTCTAATCTGTTTTCATTCTTCTGGTGTTAATGCTCATTGCCACATGTTATGTACAAAAGCAGAGGTGACATCCATTCAAACTGTCTAGATTAATGATAGGAAAAACACTGCTGCTCATTCAAACACATACAATCGAACGCCTGCTCAGTGTCCAGAATTGTTGGGTGCAATTTTGAATCCGACACGAGTTTTTAAATCTGATTATTTTTCAGCCGTGTCAGTTTCGGGCTCTATTTCACATTTTTTCACATGCACACAAGTGTGATGTGAAATTCCGACATAGCGCAAATTAAGTAAGGACAAAAGAGGTTTATTCATCGTTTACAATTGGTGTTTACAGCAGAAAGTGTCACAACTTAAGGCTGTTTCACTCACCCGCAACTGCTTACGAAAGGAATGGCTTGAAACCGATTTTAAGTCTCTTGTGACTGACTGGTCGGCCACTCTGGTCATAAGCTGTTGCAAGTGTGTGAAGCCGCTTTTACGTGAATAAGCTATAGTAGCTTCCAAAGTTACAACAACTTACATGTGCCTTATACGTTTGAGGCGACATGCCCATTTGCTTTACCCTAGTTCTCGAGAGAAACTATTATTTCCATTCGTCAACTTCTTTTAATGTTTATGTAAACTGTTGCTTTTCAGTGTGAACTTGCCATTTTGCATTACAGCTCATAGCCATATAGTCGCCATGTCTTCACACTGTTGATTTTTGCATGCATCTGCATCATATAAAGGCCTCGGTTGTTTCGAAGGAACTGAGGAAATAGCATTCTTTGAAACCGGCACTGCATTGCAACGATATATTTAATGTGGTGAAATAAAAACTTCCCGAGTTTAAAATATGCACTCTTGTTTTTTCTCTTCATAGTTCTGGGCATGCCTATCGTCATACGAGTGTTTCTGACGGTACTAAGCTAATCTCTTTACCACTTCCTCCAATTTGCGGTTCGAGCGTCGAGCAGCTGTAGATATAGCCGCATTTATTTTGGGTCGGGAGAGCCGCGGCACCGCTAGAAGGCAAGCACGAAGATCTGCGTCGCCGCGAGTAACGGTGATGCGATGACAACGTACAGGTGAAATAAAAATGCTGGTAGTACTTCAAATTGAGCTTGTGGGTCAGCATAAGCGTTCGTGACGACAGAGAATATTTTCGTATCGAAAAAGGCAAGCGTTCACATCCGCCGCGTAGGCGACGAAACTGCTCCGCAAGAATAAAGTCTACACCAGCGGCGACATCGAGAGAAGGCTCGACTTCGGAAACCAGCGGTAGGCGTTGGTAGTATCCCTGCTTCGCTCTTATCAAGCGACGAGTTGGGAACGCTAAGAGAAGTACTTGCGCCTTTTACGCACTCCTGCAGAAGCACGATGCGAGACGTCGCATACTGCGGGCGTCGCGTAGTTGTGTCACGAAGTGTTGAGTTCCTCGCGTTCACAGCGTCCCAGTCGCGACTGCGTCGACCGCGTAGGCTTCCCGTTTCAAGCGTTTCTGGCTTCAGCCGCGACTGCATCGACGATCGACCGCATAGGCTTCGTGTTTCAGGCGGCGGCGGGCGCCATGTTTACTGTACCACAGTGGCGCGAATGACGTCATGTCACGTGACAATTCAAAAACCAATAAAACAACTGGTTTCGTTTTAAAGCAGAAGTGACGTCATGTCACGTGACATAACAATTTGCTTGAGCAGAAGTGACGTCATGTCACGTGACAAGGGGGCGTGGCCAGGTGCTGTCGGTTGTTTCGCCTCCAGCGCAAGCGTCCTAGTTTCGACAACGTTTGGGTGTGTCGTGAACCTGGAGCGCGCGTGTGGAGCCAAAGCACAATGAAAGGCATGGAGGACGAGCATTCAAAATACTCACCCTGCGTCATAATTTACTCTGTCTGTGACTATATAGTCTGTTAGGAATAACAGGACAAGCCCACAAAGTTGTTTCGTCCTCTCCAGTGTTTGAGCTGTGCTAACGAGGAAAGAGCAGAGGACGCCAACTTTTCGTCGAAAGACACTTCATCGAATGGTTGGTCGCCGGGAAGCGGCGTTTACGGGTGCGCCAGGTGGGTTAACATTTTTTTAATGAGCCGCTGCATACTGTCTCCGAGAAGCGGCGTGAACGCAGGGGAGCGGATAGGTTAACAAGCGCCCCGGTGATTCGCTAAAACGTCTATTCGCTCAAATGACCGCTGTTCGGTAAAACGTCATTCGCTCATGTGATATGGACCCGCTGCTCTCTGCTCTTCTATCTGGTGTGAATGAAAACAAAGATCTATTCTTTCGTTCGTTTTTTTTTTTTTGCGTATTTGAGCTTGGGGAAACCAGATTGATGCGTCTGTCCACCGTCGAAACATTGGGCTTCGGTAGCTTCGAGACGAGTCCAATGGTTCTCAACCATTGATGTTTCGTGAACCCCTTGTGGATCAGCGGAGATGATGGAGGACCCCGTTCATGGTGAGGGGAAGAGAAGTGTAGGTTAATTATGAAAATTATTTAATAAAGGGATTTAACTAAGGGCTAGTCTGAAGTATATACTTTTCTCATTGACACGAGTAAACTTGCCAGAAAATTGGAACGTTTGTTCTCAATCTAAAAAAAAAAAGACAACTTTTATTGCCGGGCTTGACTGATGTGGCAGGGCTTCACGGACACCCATAATTCCTTCGCGGACCCCCATTTGATAAACGCGGTGCTTTGTCGCTTCCTTCCTTGTCCGTTTTGACGTCTCAAGCTTTGGAATATCGAATTCAGTCTCTGTTGCTCTTCCGTCAAGTTCAAAACTCATTTACTCATCTATTACCGAAACTTAGGTCAGCGTTTTGAAACTTTCTGGAAATATCGCTAAATTCCCATTAGTGAAGCCATTTACGAGGTGGGACCCAAAAGTAACCCGAATTATTTTCTGAAGGGCGGAGGGCGGGTTCCTTGTATAAGTTTCTCCCGCTAGCTGCGTTTTCTAGGGACCCGTCTGCATCACTGTAGCAGTTGACGTTCTTGCGAGACATTGCGTTCGGCTTGAATGGATTGTTTTTTTAAGTCTCTTTTAACCCGTTTGCTTATTTGCGATGGCCGATTTATACAAACAATGTGCGGCGGGAAAATTTTGCATCCTGATGAAGAAAAATGCGACGGGAACGGTTGTTATGCTACAGACGGCTCACAAAAAAAGTTGCTCCGAGTAAAACACAAGTCTACGAGTGGTTTCCTTCCCGTTTTAAACAAGGCGAAATGTCATTGGCAGTCAACCTCGTTGCAGGAGTCCTACTGTAGAAACTATGGCATGAATTCCTCAAGCCATCTTCGATAACCGTCGTCGGACGGTTAATGAACTTGTGAAGTTGACTGGAGTTCTGTCAGCAAATTTTATGGGATGATTTAGACATGGCACGAATTGCAGCAAAATTCGTGACTCGCTTTTGTAAATTGCTTCGTCCTCCATGACAACGCACCTGCCCACAACGCGCCGAGTATTCAGCAGTTTTTTTGTTTTTTTTTTACCAAAAACGGCGCCATGACCCCGTCTCCACCCTCCCTATTTACCCAACCTCGTCCCGCGACTTTTTTTTTTTTTTTCCCAGATGAAAAAAAAAAAAAGGCTCGAGATACACTTTAGCACTTCTTACGAGTTGGGAATGCGAAAGCATGCACGCCGCTCTTCCGCTCCCTTCTTTCGTCTGCGGCGTATTTGCGTCGACGGTCGAGCGCGCGCGCTGTCCTCGGCGCGCTGACTTTGGGCGTGGAGCAGTGGAGCCGCTGCCTCGCGGATACGCAGCGCCATGGGGTGGCGGTCGTTGAAACGGACGCGCAGCGGCCAATGGGAGTCTCGTCGACGCGCGCCAGCCAATGGGACCGAAGCCGTAATCTATCAGCTTCACTCCGCTCCTTTGGGATCGGGGAAACTAGATGCCGTAGGCTTTTCGCGTGGTTTCATAGCTGGGAGCTGGCTTCGGGCTTCAAAGCTGATGACGTCGGCTCGCCCCATGGGACAGTTAATGCTTTCGCTTTAAAATGTTGAAGGCAGTGATTTCCCTACGCACCCCCTAAGAGGGGGGGGGGGTGTACACCCCTCTTGTTTTTCGGAAGGCAACCCCTTAAATCGCAATGACTAGCTCCTCGATTCTCAATGCCCCCCCCCCCCACCCCACCCTACAAATTTAGACACTCCCCTAATTTCAATTCTTGGGGGAAATTCTTGATTGAAGGTTTGCCAACATGGAAGAGGTGAAACAAAAAACGGCAGAATCACTGAAAGACATCAACATCGACCAGTTAGAGAATGCCATTTTGAGTATCGGAAGAAACGTCTCGACAAGTGCATTGCGTCGGGCAGAGTACTTTGAATTAGTGAAAAGACTGAGTGCGTAGGCGAGCTGGTGGTAGCTAATCATGTAGTTTAACACCTGAGATTGTGGTGCAGAAAAGGTACTTTGAAATCAGGGGGGAAAGGAGAGAAAGGGAACGCGGCGCAGCATGGTACCAGGGTGCTATCACGCGGCGAAGCGAAGTGTACCAGACACCCAACATTATCACGTGACATCACTTTTGTGACGCATATATACCTCATGTAGACACCATTTTTATTTTGTACAGCGAGTTTTTGTGACAATTTATATATATATATATAGTCCTAGCCGGGTGTTTCAGAAAATCCAGGACAAATCGCTCCCGCAAAAACTAAGCATCGCACACAAAAAAGGTTGATGCCGTGTTGGTGTCTGCCCAAGAGCCCACTTAGAAAAAAAAAATATTTAGAAAAAAAATGGTTTTTTGAAGCTTTTTAGAAATTAACTTATTTGTTCATTTGAAGGCCATAGTTTCAATTAGAAACTCACTGGGCATCATCAATAACCCCTATATCAACACGTTTTAGGCAAGTATACAGCATGCCGAGCATTTTACCATGTTTTGAAAAACCCTTCAATTCTGACGCGTACTCTGGTTTCGGATTCTTCTCCAAGCGCATCTTGGCGGCAGCTGTCCTGCCCTCCGACGGCTGCCAGATCCTCGCGCTCCAAATCTGCGACCGGGCACTCTATGGCTCCGTCGTCGAACTGCCAGGCTTTGTGAGTATAGAGGAGGATATGATACTACTACTACGGATCACCTAACTCTCATTCTCCGCCCAAATGTAGCGCTGGAGGTCCGATCCAGGTGCCAAATTTTCAGAACTAACCGTTATCTTATCCAGAAGTTATAAGTAGGGTTCCGTGTTTTCGGTATATACCGATAAACACCGAAAATTAACCCCCGAACCGGTGAAAACCGAAAAACCCTGAATTCGAGCTGTCCTTGAAGAAAAAAACAAACAAAAAACGCCGGAAGAAATAGTCCACCCCACTTTATTTTTTCTCGTTGACCCGAAACACAGCCGCACTGAACTGTCCTCGGGGTTGTTCCTTTCTCTCGAAACAACATTCCTTTCCCCGTTCCCTTCTCTGTATTTACCAGCATGACGGTGTCTAAGCATTTAGATACAAAACTTGAAAGTATAAAACAGCGAGGACGAGGACGGGAACAGGACATCTTTTATTTAGCACCAACATAAAATGGCACAATGATAAAACCGCCCCCCAAAGGTTTCAATGTTCTCAAAGAGGGAAAGGAGATAATTGTTATAAAGGAAAGACAATTTACTATAAATATAAAAGTTTAAAAGCGCTGGCGTCACGACGAGGTGTCACTAATCTCGTTATCTCTGGTTACTTAGAATTCGACCTATGTCATTGTCAATGATAGTGAAGGTGCAGAAATATCGTTGTTTACAGTCCCAAAGGGAAATGTACTGTAAATATAAAAGTTTAAAAAGCTCTAGCGTCACGACGAGGTGTCAGTAATCTAGTCATCTCTGGTGTTAGGTATTCGACCTCTGTCTTTGTCAATGATAATGAAGGTGCAGAAATGTTGTTGTTTACAGTCCCCATGGCAAATGATTCAATGATTTCCCTCCCAAATCTGTAGTTGTGCCCGCCCAGTATTCTAGTATCAGAGAAATTAGGAGTACAGTCATCGCACGTGCGGCTGTGAACGACAATTGGGTGATACGACTCATTTGAAGCCTTCGATGCTTCCAAGTTGTGTTGTCTGAGTCGATGGTTGACGCATCTCCCAGTCTGTCCAATGTACTGACTGCCACGGCTTAGTGGAATTGAATAAACCTTTCTTTCTTCGCACTCTACGAACTTTTTGGCATGCTTTACATTCACCCTCTGGGACTGTCGCTCCCATTATCCTTTTTACACATCTGTTTGAGGCGCATACGACAGGAAAAAACAGCACTCCTGTCGAACTTGGACGCGATAGATCTTAAACGGTGAGCGTAATTGTGCGTGTAGGGAATCACAGCGAAACGACCTTTCTTTTTGGAAACAGCTTGCGGAAGTTGTGGTTTGAGAATTAACCTCTCAAGGGTGGAATGAAGTAGGTCAACAAGAAAGCCTGCTTTTTCTAACCTCTGCTGCTGCAATTTAAAGCTACTTTCGGAGAAATGCGTGCACGACTTTGAGAATGAGGACTTGAAAAGTGACCTTACTATGCCATGCTTAACTGACTTGGAGTGAGCACTGGTGAAAGGGAGGACTGGCTTCCCCGACCTCTGCTGGAAGGCCCGACAAAGACCTGAGGATTGAGGATGTAATCGTAAATCCAGGAATTGTAATCCTTTCACTGAAGGATTTTCCCGGGTAAAGGTTAGTCCCACCGCATAGTCTTTGAAAACTTCAAAGATGCTGTCAGCGGACACAGCGTCTGTATAAATGACCAAGTAATCATCAACATACCTAAACACTAGGCAACCCTGGAAGGACTTGTCCAACTGATCGTTGATATCCCTGTCAACAAAAAGAAGAAATATTTCACTAAGGACAGGTGCAAGACAAAAGCCTATACAAACTCCCTTCCAGTGGCGTACCAACTTGTTTTTAAGTGTGGGGGGGGGGGGGCAAACCAGACCCCCCCCCCCCCAGGGTCGGGGGGCGGTGCCCTTGGTATCCCTTGGGCGACACCGGCCAGTGTTTGCATGCCCTTCCCAGTGGCGGCTGTTTCAGGGGGGGGGGGGGGGCAAAACACATGTCTTGCCCCCCCCCCCCCCCCACTCTGAGAACTGGGGGGGGGGGGCAAGCGCCCCCTTGCCCCCCGGTTGGTACGCCCATGCTCCCTTCCTTTGGCTGTAAATATTTCCTTCGTATTCTACTAAAGTGGACTGCAAGTAAATATCTATAAGGTCGATGAAGCCCTCAACCGAAACACCGGAGGAATTTTGAAAGTCGCAAATCCCCTGTTCATGGATCGCATTAGTCACAGAATCTGAGATGAGTTTAGGTTCTAGGCTGTAATACATATCTTCAGTGTCGAAAGACATACTTGAGTGCGGAGTGGAACGAAAATGAAGCGAATTGAAGCGGGGGATTAGTTCAAAGGAGTTTTGGACTCTGAAAGGCTGAGGGAGGATGATAGTAGACAAATGTTTTTGTAGATAACGACCCAGAGGTTTTTGCCAACAGCCAATTTCTGAAATTATGCTCCTGAAGGGAACTCCATACTTGTGAGTCTTTGCAGTAAAGAACACAGACAAATATTGTTTGGCAGGACTACCAATGACGTTCTTAAGAGTGGCAGGTTCAAGGAGGAACAAAGTTCCCTGCCCTCGAGCGCAGTCTACCTGAAGGCCTAGTTTGTTAAGGGCTCAAAAATCTTTGACAAGGCATCAAGAACCTTATCATCAAAGGCACTTTCCTCCAAAATTACAAAAACACCCGTTTTGTCAGATTCAAGTAATTTAGGTGTTCTTGGTGAAGTTCTTGCACAGCCGCACGTAGTGGAAACCTGCTTGGCCGAGGGGGTGGATGGTGACACACTGCACGCACTGCCGAGCCAAAAAAGTCTTGCCGTTGATGTTCAGGTATAGACGACGCGACTTGATGCACAGAGGCTAGCTGCAGTCCACCTTCAACGAAGGAAGATCTGGAGCAAACTTTGGTCCCCTTGACAGCAGATCCATTGTGGCAGCGGAGAGTTGTTTCTTAGAAAGCATCACGGGATGTTCAAACTTGGTGGTCTTTACCTGTAGACACGAGGTGTTGACTTCCTTGAGCAGTTTATTCCACGATGCTTGAAGAAGACTGGCAGCAGCATCCATGAGGAACTTGTACTCCGTTTGGGCGCTGAATCCTCGCCCGAATAGTTTTTAGATATGTGAGGGAAGCACTCTTTCCATCACGTGAAGTTCATGAGAAATTTCTTTTCTCGTAATCTGCATTACTCGGTAGCATGAAGCCCAGTTGTTGCAGCGGAACCCAAATGCCAGCTCTACACAGGGATGAGGCAAATCCTTGCGAAGGTAGAGGCCCAGCGAACGCAGTCGGAGGCGAAGTTGGGTCATCTTTGAAATGAAGATTGCAGCTTCCAGAAAGGACACCGGGTTGAAGACCGAAGAAACGCAGTTGTGGTTTGGACGAAACATGGCTCGAAATACGTTGGCAGTTACAAACGTTGGCAAAAACCTCTGGGTCGTTATCTACAAAAACATTTGTCTAATATCATCCTCCCTCAGCCTTTCAGAGTCCAAAACTCCTTTGAATTAATCCCCCGTTTCAATTCGCTTCATTTTCGTTCCATTCCGCACTCAATTATGTCTTTCGACATTGAAGATATGTATTACAGCCTAGAACCTAAACTCATCTTAGATTCTGTGACTAATGTGATCCATGAACACGGAATTTGCGACTTTCAAAATTCCTCCGGTGTTTCGGCTGAGGGCTTCATCGACCTTATATATAGTTACTTGCAGTCCACTTTATTAGAATACGAAGGAAATATTTACAGACAAAATAATGGAGTTTGTATAGGCTCTTGCCTTGCACCTGTCCTTAGTGAAATATTTCTTCTTTTTGTTGACAGGGCTATCAACGATCAGTTGGACAAGTCCTTCCAGGGTTGCCTAGTGTTTAGGTATGTTGATGATTACTTGGTCATTTATCCAGACGCTGTGTCCGCTGACAACATCTTTGAAGTTTTCAAAGACTGTGCGGCGGGACTAACCTTTACCAGGGAAAATACTTCAGTGAAAGGATTAGAATTCCTGGATTTACGATTACATCCTCAATCCTCAGGCCTTTGTTGGGCCTTCCAGCAGAGGTCGGAGAAGCCAGTCCTCCCTTTCACCAGTGCTCACTCCAAGTCAGTTAAGCATGGCATAGTAAGGTCACCTTTCAAGTCCTCATTCTCGAAGTCGTGCACGCATTTCTCGGAATGCAGCCTCAAGTTGCAGCAGCAGAGGTTAGAAAAAGCAGGCTTTCCTGCTGACTTACTTCGTTCCACCCTTGAGAAGTTCATTCTCAAACCACAACTTCCGCAAGCTGTTTCCAAAAAGAAAGGTCGTTTCGCTGTGATTCCCTACACGCACAATTACGCTCACCGTTTAAGATCTATCGCGTCCAAGTTCGACACGAGTGTTGTTTTTTCCTGTCGTATGCGCCATAAACAAATGTGTAAAAAGGTTAATGGGTGCGACAGTCCCAGAGGGTGCAATGTAAAGCATGCCAAGAAGTTAGTAGAATGCGAAGAAAGAAAGGTTTATCCAATTCCACTAAGCCGTGGCAGTCAGTACATTGGACAGACTGGGAGATGCGTCAACCATCGACTCAGAGAACACAACTTGGAAGCATCAAAGGCTTCAAATGAGTCGTATCACCCAATTGTCGTTCACAGCCGCACGTGCGATGACTGTACTCCTAATTTCTCTGATACTAGAGTACTGGGCGGGCAAAACAACAGATTTGGGAGAGAAATCGTTGAATCATTTGCCATGGGGACTGTAAACAACAACATTTCTGCACCTTCATTATCATTGACAAAGACAGAGGTCGAATTCCTAACAGCAGAGATGACTAGATTACTGACACCTCGTCGTGGCGCTAGAGCTTTTTAAACTTTTATATTTATAGTAAATTGTCTTTCCTTTATAACAATTATCTCCTTTCCCTCTTAGGAACGTTGAAACCTTTTGGGGGCGGTTTTATCGTTGTGCCATTTTATGTTGTTGCTAAATGAAAGATGTCGTGTTCCCGTCCTCGTCCTCGCTGTTTTATACTGTCAAGTTTTGTATCTATGAACCAACACGCTCGTCTTCAATTGTAAGTATTTAGGCCAGGCATAATTACGTTTCCGAATAGAACACGGAAATGTTGTGGGGTTGAGTCTTGTATAACTTCCGCAGTCCGGGAAGAGTGAATATGCGCGGAACCGTCTGCACCAGCTAGGGACACAGCCAGATTAATTCATTTAACATTCATTAGGAATGTTTAACATTCATTAATTGTGTAAAGCGTTCGGTATGTGTTCAATAAAGTTGTGTAATACACTGCGTTGTAAATTATAATATTATTACACAGTCGCTTTACTACACAAGCCCGATGAACACCGAATTCTTCCGGCATTGAAATTAGACACCGGAAAACACTGCTTCAAAGAAAAGAAAAAAAAAAAAAAAACTTTCAGCCTTTTCACTCTCGTGAAGAAGGGAAACTAGCGAAGCTGTACTATGGTGGCAATTAAGTATTGATAAATGTAAGGATTAAGGTGTGATTGGGTAATTGGGTATGTGAGAACCGTATTGTCCCCGGTTATATCACGTCAACCGCCAAAGGCTCATGAACGGGAGTCGAGGCGCCACTAGTCGTTCCTCCACCACGTTCAACCTCGGTACGTGCTCCGGTACGGGTGGGTACTTGTAGCCGTTCACGGTCGCGATCCGGGGCACCACGCCTTTGAGCAGGGAATCTCGGCACGTTCTGCACGCCGGTTCTTTGTAGACGTCCGCCGACTCGATACACTGCAGCAACGCGCACGCGCCCGTTTCCCGATTCTCCTCGTCCAAAACGCCGCCGATCGTGAATGCGAACCAGAGTCGGTCGCACACGGCGCACGTGACGCTAAACGGGTTCTCCACGAACTCCCTCCGGAACCCCGCCTGACCCCGCCGTCGCACCCGGGAACTGTTCAGCCGGCGTGGAGTGCTGTCGTCGCCGGGCCTCGCGCTTGCACTTGCGCTTGGCCCCCGTAGCCCGCCGGCGCCGTTTACATCACTGGTTCTGTTCTCGGCGGCGGCTTTCCAGGCGAGCTATGTGCTCTTCTTTCGCAAGGGAGTCTGAAGCGATGGACGCAGTGGAAGTCGAGGCGACAGCGGCATCACGTCGGTTGCGGACCCATTCGAGCTGCTCCGTACGTCGCCGCTCTTTCCGCACCCAGTCTTCTTTCCCCAAAAGGGCACGCGCACGGCCCACCCTGAGTAAATCGAAACTAATAAGAGCGTAGGAAACAGCGCGCAAAACAGACGAGGACGTGTGTGTTTCTTCTTCGTCCTCGCCTGTATTTCGCACTGTTTCCAACGGTGAATTCCCACCAACGCGCCCAACTATCCATTCTTCTGTGATAGCTGGAAAAGTTGCCGCCATCTACGAGCGACGGCGGCAACCAGACTGGTTGTGTGCTTGCCGCCGTCGCTTATAGATGGCGGTAGCTGTCCAGAGGTTTGTGTCGACAAGATTTTGGTACCGGACGCGATCCTGGGGAACCTAGCCCTTAAAAGCTCCGCTGTAAAAAAAAAAAAAACGAATGCAAATAAATAACCCCAAATTTTAAGAAAAATGAATACCGTCAACACGGAACCTCATTTTCTGTAATTCTCAATGGAAAAGTGGCGGTCGACGGAGCCGAAAACGAGCGTAAACAAGCCCCATTCTCCCACTGACATTTTCGGAGAATCACATAACCTTTGATTGAGGTAACGGTCAGTTAAAAAAAAGTGGCATCTGCTTCGGATCGCTAGCGCACATTTGGGCGGAGAATAAGTGTTCGGTCGATCATTCGTAACTTAATTTTGCAGTAAAAAAAATGAAAAAAAAAAAATAAACGTATTTTGGGGGATTTGTTCTATATATCGCGATACGTTGGTTAATTAACTAATATATGTTGAACGCTATATAGTATTTTAAGAACAAACATCGGAATTTAAGATATTCATCCATTACTTTTCTTATTTTCGTTGCCGGATTTGGACACAAAAAGTCGCGGGGAACTCCCGTCCACAAATGATGCGTAGAAATGTGACGTAGGTGACGCGTGGTACTTTCGCGCCATCTTGATGCGCTTGCTGCTGCGCCATTTGCTCCAAACTGCTTACCGGCCTGGACCCTGGTACATGTTTTGCTACATTTCAGCAAAATAACAAAATTTCCTGCCGACATTGCGCCGAATTTTAATTTTACTTTCTCGCTGTTGGAATTCAAAACTCAGGTAAACCAATCTTTTTTTTTTTTTGTTTTGCGGTAGGCTTGCACGTATTTTGGAAGCTTGCGTATCGAATATACTGGCAGTACTGGGGTAGTTCCGCCGTATTTTTTGTTGTTCGGACGGGTTACCTTCGTTCTCACCGCACACTGGTGTGCACTCCAGTGGGATGTGTGCGCTGCACACACGGGAAGCGCACTCGCACGTGTCAGATACTGAGAGAGAGAGAGAGAGGGAGAGAGAGAGAGAGAGAGAAAGTACATTTAGGAAATGTTGATGTGACAAACTTGGGGTAAAAAGGGGGAAAAAATAAAACAAAAATTTGCACTTTTTTTTGGCTTTGTTCTGGTTTGGGGCCATGAGGGAAAGAGTTAAAAAGAAAAGAGAGGAAATTTATAGAAAGGTGAAATTGATTCAGTAGTTAGCTATCTAACTAAAGCTATGTATCTATTGTTTTTACATAAGTATTTATTTTCTGCGGCATAATATAGTTGCAACATTGACACTCAACCTCACTGTAGTCTAGCCGTGACGTGAGGAGTGGGCGCTATGGGGTGGAAGGGTTAATTGGCTGTTACTAACAGTCTTAAATACTTTAAAATTATTTTTTTTTTTATATGGGGGGGGGGCGGCATATTGTATTTGGAGAAGGGGGAAGAATCCAGTCGTGTCGTAAAATTGATTAAAAAAAAATCGTAGTGGGTGCAAATGTAAAGTTTTCAATAAAAATTTCCCTGCACGGCACGGTATTGAGCTGGAGCGTCACTTCTCCAACAGACATGCTCCCCCCCCCCTTTTCCCTCCCAAAATAAAAAAAAAAGAAAAAAGAAAACAAAAAACTTATAGTAATTTAAATGTGAGTTGAACGCCAGGCCCTGCAGCAGACGGCGCTCTTGTTCACTCTTGTTCAGAGCCGTTTATTGAGAGAGTTTGGCCATACATTGGTTTGAATAGGCGAGCATCTCGGGGCCAACCACAGGCCGCGAAACAGCCCCTAGCGGTGGTCGTGTGCTCTAAATTTGTGACACGACTATACTTCGTTTCACCTTATGTCCGAGCGAAGGCAAAACTGGAAGCGCGAGCACGGAAGCTCCGTGCGTTCAGGCTTTGCTCGAGCGCGCGAGCTGGGGAGAAATGCAAAAAGCGCTGGTCTCGCGCTTCTAGCTTTGGCTTCGCTCGCAGATAAAGTGAAACGAAGTATAATTTGAGCCGTGCCGAGCGGAACTCCGCGTCTCAAGACGCTCGCGCACCCCACCCTTTGCACCGCTTTCTTTCAGCCAGTCTCAGGACGCTGTTCTAGCAGTGCAGACGAAGGCATGGGCACGAGCGCGTGGCTTTGGAAAGTGCCTCCTATGCACGAGGTCTCGTACGAACAAAAGCGTTTCTCTGAGCTAGGCTCACGCGCCTGTGTCTTTGTCTTCACTGCAGACATTTGTGAGATGGAGTAGAGGTCTCCTGATTGGTCGACGCTGTGTCACAAATTTAGTTTACGCTCTAAGCGTGGGGGGAATATTCGGCGCTGGCGGCGGCCTACTCTCCCAATACACGACTCTGCTCTTGTTCGAAGAAGACAATGGGTGGAGTGACAAAGGCAGCCGCTCCAATCAGAGCTCGGCGCTCTGAGGTCACCGCTTTTCTCCTCCTCTCCCTCAGTTGTTGTCTGCTCCGAGTCGCAAGTGCGCGAATGCGCGGGGACAGCTTGCGGCCTCGGCCTCGTCGTCAGAGGGCGCCTGCTTACCTATTTTAGACGAGAGTGGGATCGGCACGCTTGATCTTCTCGCTTGCCAAGGAGACGAGCTCGGGAGTGCGTCCGGTCTGTGCCTCCGGACGTAAACAGTGAAATTTGGAACTCTTCCAGCGGTTATTAAGGGGAGCTTGCAGCTCAGCTGCAGCCGCGAGCACCTGCTCGTGCCACGGGATCAGTTCCAGCCGTACCAAGTGGTTAGACGAAAAGACCGTGTTCTTCGGCCCGCCTAAATAAACTACACGCATCGTAGGAAGCTGAAACTCCGCGAGAGTCTGACGCTAGCAGTTGGTACAGAACGCGAAGCTTTGAGAGCGTGACGTAAACTCTAAGACAAAAGGGAATTTTAGTAGCTCGTTCTGATACAGACGCGTACACGAACGTGGCATTTAGAAATCGGTCTTTATTAAACACTTGACAACGACAAAGAGGATATACGGTGAGAAATCGAGGGAGAGGAGGAAACAAGAGCGCGCGGAGAGGTCCCTGACGTCACGCAGCTGCGGTGGCGCTGTCGACGGCACTGCGCATGCGCTTCACGTGAATTCGGTTTCTGCGCACGCGCAGTGCCCACACCTGGTGTGGACGAACGCGGGCTCGTTTGGAAACAGCGTGTCGCGCGCACGTCACCCACTCCCCACACCCTTTCCCCCCTCTCCCCTCCCAACCTTTAAATCCGCCTGGAACTTTGAACTTGTGATTCCTCTTTAACACCCTATCACACTTTTAATCCCTCATCCCTTTGTTCATGCGAGTCTTTTCCCCTATTAGGGTGAATAATAGTACGCATGGACATTTACCCCCCCCCCGCCCCCCCCCCCACCCCCCCCCCCCCACCCCCCTCTATACTTTGTTTCAGCTTAGCTCCGAGCGCAGTCAAAGGCTGGGGGACGGTTCACCACTTGTAAAAGAGCGTTCGTACGCATCACGAAGTAGTGTGCAAAAGTAACATTTTAGAACTACTTTGTTCGTGTGCAAACATTGGACAATTTTTCAGTTGTGTCCTGCTAAGAACTAATTATCAAAAAATAAATGAAATAAATTACGTTCCACGTTCTTCATAATATAGTAATGAATTTGCTTCGACGAAAAATGTCTATCTGCTGGCACAACTGATGCGGCACGATTCGGCCCTTGAGAACTCAAAAAAAAAAAAACGGGAAAAAATAACATGTAGTAGGCTTTAAGTTCGACGCTTTCTCGCCAAGTTGCTGGACATTCCTTGGTTTTCTGTTTTCCAAATTTCTACCGACAACGCAATATAAGAAGAAAGGCACGTTTGGGCGTCAGGCGCGAGATCGTGATGAATGTGAACTCTTGTTCGTCAAAAGTTCCAAGCCGCGTCGTACCGCGAAGTTGTTAAACGAACATTGGAGCTAACAGACGTTGGGAAATCGACAAAAAGTTGATCCGCCGACGGCGGGAAACGCTCTCCGATGAAAAACGGGTCAAAACCAGGTGTCGAGGCGGCGATCAGAGGCAAAGCCATGCGGTGTCGGTGGAGCGCCGAGAAGACGCGTACTCCAGTGCGACCTGAGGGACGCGGTATCGTTTACGCGTTTGCGGTGAGAGCGCGGTGCTTTGTTCGAAATTCGAGACACCCGCTTTTTTCCGTGGGCTCCGGACGGCACCGCGGCAGAGAAGAAGCCCCGTCTGGGGACCGAACGTTGCCAACTTCCGTGTTCCAGCCACGGCCTTCCTATGCCGGCAGTGCGACGGCCCTCCGCGAAGCCCATGGCCACCGCACTGAACTAGAGTTTTAAGGCGAAAGCCTCATATTGTTCAGTCGACTATTCCCTGAGCGAAAACACGTCGGCGACACGAAAGGTACCGAAACGAAAATTACCAATGAAACGGCGCCAAAAGTGCGTCGTCAGAGAGCGCGCTGTCTTCGGAGGTTCGCTATCGCGTTTACATCGGCGCTTGGGCTTTCGCCTTCAAGTCGTCTTAGGGATAACATGAGAGACCCTGTGAATTTGATTCCAGGACGCGAAATGGCATTTTTAATTATCTAGCAGACGATGCCGTCGATATTCCTGTAGCAGACGAAATGTCTCTCTTCTGCACCTCTGCACACACTCCGCGCGGAATGATATACGAAGTGTGAGCGAAGTCGCGTCCTATTGCCGGCGTTTGATTGTCCCCGGCACCCGTAGCTTTGACCACGCTCGGAGCTAAGCTGAAACGGAGTGAGTTGTTCTCACTCTTTGAACGCGTTCGAACGCAGGACTTTGGCGTTCGAACACGCTCGAAAAGACAAAGATACATGACAAAGGCGCAGCTTGTTCTGACGTCGCCGTCCTGCTCCTGTTTCCTCCTCACCCTCAGTTTCTCACCGTATTGTCCTCTTTCTTGCTGAAAAGCTTCTTTTCTTCTTTTTTCTTTCACTAAAATAAATTTTAAACCTCGTTTTGTTTTTCGGGAAAAAAGACAAAAGAAAATGGTGTTTGTTTTGGTATGTTGCGCTATTGAGTTTCATGTATTCGAAAACACCGTCGTCCGCGATTTTCCCATTTAAAATTTGAGAAAATCACCATCACTTTTGACTGAGATAACACGGTTAGATTTGAAACTTTGACATCTGCTGGTTCGTACCGTTAGAGCTACGCTATGCAGGATAATGAGTGTTCGGCGGAACACGCAATTTATTTTGTGATTAAAAAAAGAAGAAAAAAAGAGCCTCGTAATTTTGTGTGGGGTCACCGTGCGCTAGCATTTCGACGTCACTGACGAGCAACGCCTTTTCCCCGCCCTAAAAGTTTACCCATGCGGAATTCCAGGGCGGGGGGTCAAGACATTTGGACCTTTCCTCTAAATCCGCCACATGCACGCATGTCATGTATACCCTTCGTTCGACCGCGGAGCCAATCGAAGCTCCCGGAACGCTGTTATCGTTATCGAAGGAATGAAGCTCGCGATTGAGGCGGATCAACTGAAAGACCTGCCTGCCGTTCTCATTCTGGCGGTCATGACTTTACAGGTGCCGACCGATAAATGCGAACTGAAAATGCCTTCCCCCTTGAACGCCAGCTCATCTTTTGCAAACAAGCGCTTGCCGTCTGCCCACATGCGTATATGTGCACGGTCCATTGCGTGGGCGCTTGGGTTTCGACAGGGCGCTGCATGCATGCTCTCCGTGGCTGACTGCTGCGGTTCACTTCGAGAGGTTTTTCCTCTTCCACTTCGCTGTTTACGCGTTCCTTTTTTTTTTTGTGTGTTGCAGTTAGTTTCTGGCATGGACTACTGGTTTTCCTGATGTTACCAGTATCTCTTCCTTTGTAAGGGCTCAGGAGAGCGACGCCTGAGCAGAGTTTTGCCAGTTTTACCATGGTTCCTGGAAGGCGTCTCTGGCGCGCGTCCCAGGCACTATTTAAACTAGTCACTGCCCTTACAAAAATTATCGATGAGTTTCAATTGAGTTTCTAACGTACACATCAAAAACTTAATTGAAACTCATTGATAATTTTCGTAACGGTGGTTTAAACATTATGCTACGTAGAGCATTCTCGAAATCAGAAATAGACTGAAGAGCAACAATGGCACCGGAGAGTTTATGCAGTATGGTTTATGACCACGTCTGAGGGATATCGTGTCTTTAGATGGAGCCTCAGTGACGTAACAATGTCACATACAGGATTTTCTTTTTTTTTAGTTGTGAAATTTACCATAATTCGTCACAATAAGTCAAATAATTAACTGATTCGTGAATTTTGTAGCGTGAGCTACACTGGCCGAGGTTGAGCAGTTTCGCGTGGCTCGCATAATGAGCCGTGCTCCGTGCTGCGCAAGCACGAGGAGCAGTGACGTCACATGGCGCACAGCTGGCGCGCAGGAGCCGCCACCGCCGCGGGCTCCGCCGCCACCGCGCGCGCCTCGCCGGTCTGCGCATTCTAGAGGAGTGACGTCATAGCCGCGGCAGACGCACTGGCACCGCCGAGTGCCCGGCTGTGCGCCTTCGTTGCGCAGTAGCCAAGTCTGACGCTGCACCGAAGCCGCTTGATAGCGCCTCTCATTTTGTGCGCATAAGCTCACGCTACGTATATGGTCTAGGGTTGTTCGTTTTCGGGTTTTATATTTTTTCAATTCGGGAGGTAAAAATCGGGTGCTATTTTTCAAGCTCATAATCGGGGAGAAATCGGTTTTTTTTGTGGACACATTCCAAAATTCGGGTTTTTTCGGGTTAAATATACAAATGTACTCAATAATACATTCGTTCTTTTTTTTTTTTTTTTTTTGTCGGAGCGTAATACGAGTTTCTTAACGCTGAAGGTACGTTTATACTCCAACGTAACGTCGACGGGCGCGGCGTAGCGCAGCGCGCACAGATACTGATTGGTCGCAGATATAGAGTTCCTGGTCGCCAGCCAATGAAAGGCGCGCGTTCTGCGCTACGCTGCGTTCACTGCGCTCAACGTCGGAGTATAAACAGCCCTTAACGCGTTAAAATTAGGGGTCTGTTTCATGCTGGCAATCGGGGGGACATCAGGGTTTTACAGCTCCGATTGCCGTCGGTCGCTTCAAAGGAAGCACCACCCGCGGAATCCTCCTCTCCCTCAGGTGTCAACAAAAACCCCGACCGTTCGAGGGACAGTCGTCTTCGATCAGATATTTCGCTATAGAATAAACCTGTTAAGTTTTCCCGATCTGTTTACGCGACTGACTGGCTCGGACGTTGTTCGTAAGAAAGGTTGGACGCCAGCGAGATGCCTATGCTACTCGAGAGACCCTGCTGGGCGTCGACACCTCAGCGGTCGAAGGGGGATTGATAGTGCATTTCACAAGCTGCGTGCAGCAGGGCCGAAGCTACGTGGCGTGCCGAGGCGCTTCCGCCTGCACAGCGGGGGGACGGAAATGTCCCTCCGAAGCCCCAACGCCTATTGTCGCTTTTCCTCAGCCGGCCTCCGTAGAATGTTATGGTGAGTTAGGCGCGCTCGTTGGGCGGTTGGTTGAGAGTCGTCACATCCACACTGCTGCACGCAGTTTGCGAAATGAACTATAGGTCACTGTTGTACCGAGGTAGGGTAGCTAGCGTGTGTGCACCGCAAACTCCGTGCGGCGTAAAAATAAATAGGTTGGTTATGAGGGCCGGCTTGCTAGAAGCAGCGTCTCAGCTGAGACTGGGTGAAAGAAAGCACTGCCAAAGCCAGCGCACGAGCTGAGCGGGACTCAAACTGCGTCTCAAGACGCTCGCGCGCCTCAGCCTTTGCAGTGCTTTCTTTCACCCAGTCTCAGCTGAGACGCTGTTCTAGCAAGCCGGCCGTGGTTTTGAAATTCGGGGAGAAATCGGGTTTAACCTGATTCTCCTGAAACATGCTCGGGGTGTAAAAATCAGGTAAAATCGGGTTTTACCCGAAAACGAACAACCATACGTATATCCTGGCATAGCCAAGCTAAGCCACCACAATTTTTTTAACTAGTGAAAATAAACATAATAATAATAATAATAATAATATTTTATTGCAAATGAACAAAACTTATGTTAAATCAGACCTGCCTAAGCCACATTGGGCTTGACTGGCAGCGTCTTACAATCTGTGAAACCAGCCGTTTGCAAAAGGAAACATGTAAAATAAAATCCACACAAAAAAATTAGAATAACCAAAGCAAACTAGTGAGCACTTTACGAACTAAAATTTTTCAGCGCTTTCTTGAGCTTATATTTTGTTCTTAAATTTAAAATACTAGAAGTTAGTTTGTTCATAAATGCTGGTACATAGTAACTCCGAGCTCTCTTGCCAAATCTTGTCGAACATCGAGGTATCCGGTAACGCTCTTTGGGTCTAAGAATACGAGAAGGTACATACGGAACTTTAAATTGGCTATCCAAAAATGCCTATGAACAACAGTTTCCCTCAATAGCGAGTTAAAATCAGGCAAATACAATGCTTTGAACCCGTCAATGTCCTTACTAAGGCATAATCATAGGAAATTGTCTTTAACAAAGAATACAAATAGAATTTAATTCTAATTTGCCAACGCAGAGCACAATGGCCATACACGGTAATACCGTAACGGAGCACACTGTAGACAAGAGCATGTACAACAATTTTTCGAACGGATAGTGGCATAAAATATCTCGTGTTGTATAGCAAACAAGACAATGCACGAATTTTCTTACACTATGAGCGAGATGAGTGTTTCCAGGTTAGGTCACTGTCAAAGAATAGGCCAAGATATTTTACAGAAGATGTATGCTGTATGGGCTACACATGCACATGATAAACATCTAGACGTATGTAATCGTAAAGAGGAGGTCATATTACTTTTTTCAAAGGGTTGTGGAAAACATATTAGCTAGCGCTTAAAATGCGTGGTGGTGCGCTAAAGTTACTCTTGCAACAGGCTCGAGGCTGGAGGCGTGAAAACGCGAAATTGTAAGCGCGCGGTGGTGGTACCATTGGCGTTTTTCCCACCACTAGCCCCGCACCTGCTGCACGAGTGCTATATTTAGCGAATCTAGCTAAAACAGACAACTTCCAAAAATTCCTGCATGCAACGCTGCGCGCGTTGCATTATGGTACCTCTTTGGCCGTGGAGAGGAGTGGCGTGGTTTCGGTTTCGGTCGCCTGTTTACGAAGCAGCACATCTCAGCACTGCATGAAAATAAAGTCGGCGCTCGCTCGCGTTGCACTCTTGCATCTGCGTGAGAGCCACCTTTGAAACACGGACCTCCAGCAGCCCTAAGTACGGCCGGCCACATCCCATACCTTTATGGTTGCCTGGCTACCAGTCCAGAGTGAAGCATGACCCTCCCCTTACAAAACTTATCAACGAGTTTCAATTGAGTCTTTGATGTACTCTGGAAGAGTACACTAGAAACTCAATTAAAACTCATTGATAATATTTTAAAGTGTCCCGACTCACGGATAATTAAGAAGCCCATTGAGAAAAACAGGGAACAGGATGACCAGCCCCTTCTTCCAAACGAGTCCTGCTAAAGCACGTCAAAAAACCCGTAAAAAAAGTGTCTGCATTTTTTTTTTTTATGTTGGTAGGCAGCATTTTTAGCATTATAAATTTAAGGAAAGACACATATTCGAAAATGCAAGCACTGTATTTGGTCGTGGCGGGATGTTGTGAAGTGAGGTTGGCAAATCGAAATCGAAACTGTGGCCTAAAAAGTTCCCAAGGTGCTTTGCACGGTACTTCGCTATGGTCGCTTGGATTTTGCAAGAGGTATGTTGGTTTTCGATGATGCTATTTTTACTAATTAAAAGTTAATCAACAGACCTTCGTTAGTTATCCGACTTATCGTAACTAAGATAATATTTTAAATGTAGATTTTCCAATTAAAAAAGAGTCCAAGGCTAATACAAATACATGAAAGGATAAATCATCGAGGAGTGGGACGAAAAAAGAACTTCTTTTATGTATTCGCATCTATTCACCAACACGCTCGTTTTCCATTATTACCAAGCCTAATAAACCTTGGTTTTCCGTGGTGGGGAGAGGGGGGGGGGGAGGGGGAGAGATCTTCCCCTTAGCTTAACCAAACTGTTTAACTAATTTTTTAAATGTCGAGGGAAAGGGGGGCACCCCCCTCCACCCTCCCCATCCAGTTCTTTCTTTTTTCTCTCCCGGAAAGATATTGAATATTTTGCCTTTTCCGCAATGTATTCCAGTTTATTATTGTCTGTTATCGTGTGTTCTAAACATTTCTGTTCACAACGCGTGTTTTAAAGAAGCCTATGTATAGCGCACATGCTTCGAGTCAGTTTTCCCTTTGCCGCTGTCACAGGATGCGCGGTACTCTTTTGTGTGTGCGTTTGTGTTGCAGGCACACGTTTAGCTCGTTAAACGTTTATTTCCCGTTCTAAGTTAACAACTGCTTCCCCCCCCCCCCCTTTTTTTTTAAAGTGAGTTGATTTGGTGCTTTTTGCGATTCCCAGCATTTTTTAGCGGAAACTACACTTCTAAATTTACTCATTAAAAGGGTTATTTGTCAAAACTAATTGTTACATTAAATATACCGAAAGTTCTTAATTTTCTCAGCTAAGCCCTTTTTTTTTTTGTTTGTGCGATGATATTTTTGTTGGAACGATTTGGCTAACGTTCCGCAAAACGACCTGGCTGACTTGTTTGTACACAGCGTGGACCAGACGCCCCGTTTTGGCCAGGACAGTCCCGTTTTAGAGATGCTTTTCCGCCGTCCCGTCGTTTCAATTTTTCGCAATAAAGCCTCACGTCCCGTTTTCGTGGGAGCGTGCTCGCATAGTTGCGAAATGAGTGCTTTAGGCGAGTGTAAGAAATCGAAAAGAATACATAATACATTTTATAAAAATAAACACCTTAATTCCGTAGAACAAAATTAAGACCTCTTTCTGTGATTCCATCTGTCATGTTCTCACAAACGTTTGTTCGGGGAAATGTTTTTTTTTATATTACTATATTTGGCATGCATCGCGTTTTTTTTTTTTTTGTTTAAACATGAAGAAGAAAGCTGCTTGTGTACTCAACTAAACGAAGAATTTAGGAAAAAGAAAAGTGTATTTGTACATTTAACCGAAATGTACGAAAGAGACGCCCTGCTCATTCCCAACCTGTCAGTGACGTTAGGCCGTGCGTTAGGCCAACGCGCTGCTTGCAAACAAGTCCGCGTTCTTGTAGTGCGCGTGCGCAGAAACCGCGTGACGCGAGAACGTCCGCTCGTGCGCCGTGACGACGACGGCGCGACGCCGTTTGTTGTACACATACGACAAGTACTGCCAAGTCTCGCAGAAGGTAGAGGGCTTCAATTTCGTGTCACGTGCGGAGATCCAAGCCTACTGTAGCAAAAAAGAAAAAGAAGACGAGGGCAAAAAAACAGGCGGCATTAATCCGTCATTATGTACTACGATTAGAGACCGGACGGCGTGAGGTCATTGACCTATGATAATGACAGGTAACCTGCAGGGACGCCGGCAAGTAAAAAATGGAAAGAGGGGGGGGGGGCAGAGCCCCCCCCCCCTCTCTATTTTTCAACGTTTTTTTTTTAGGGGGAGGGAAAGGGGGGGGGGGGGTTATGACGCCAGGCACTCGTCACGAAGTCATCACGACGGACTTTCACTGCGTCGTGTGCGGTGATCTCTATTTTATATTATATCACGCGTGATATAATATAAAATAGAGATCGCCGCACACGACGCAGTGAAAGGAATGAAAACGAACCCTCTATAGGCCTAGGGATCGTGTCCTCTCTAGAACAAAACTCAGATTGTAATATCTTAGTTTCCTTCAGTACAAACAAAACATTGGTTAAGAAACAATAAAAGAAAAAAACGACAAAACAAAACTTAGCTTCCGCTTCCCCTCCCCCCTTACTCGCGATATACTTCCGGCGTCCCTGCACGTAATGATGTGCAATAATGTACCGGTACTCGACTGCGCGCGTCGTTTGCAAATTCGTCTTTGTGTATTTTTCGCGTTGCAAGAACAATGCCCCTTTCCATATTACGCTGATGCACGAGGGTCATGTCTAGTCCGTTTCCGCCGCCCCTGACGAAGGATGCCGCCGCAGTCTGTTTGACGGCGGAATTAACAACGGTCGGACTTCCTCGTTGGAACGTTCGTCGAACGTGTTTCGCGACGAAAAGCCCAGGCGTAATTCGTCTATTTCCTTTGCCAGCTCTACGTGTGCTCTCAATGGTACAGCCGTTTTCGTTTGATTGAGTCCCCACAAACGACTCCCTGGACTGAGGGCGTTCCGGTCTGTTTGGGACAGATAAGGTTATGATCACCAGCAGCAGCATAATCATCATCATCATCCTCAAGCGTATCGCGTTTCCTTGCGCACCTACCTGCCAAACGTGCCCACGTGCTTCTGTTTCCTCCGACCCCAACCAATGACAGCGCGCGTCCCCTGGGCGTTCTCTACGTAGCCCTGTGATTGTCGTGTCCCAGTTCCGACGCGCCAAGGACTATCCTTGGAAGACTCGCTCGCCGTATTGATACTGTTTACATCAACTTGAAAGCAGAAAGTTGTGCTGGCCGATGTGAACCCCGACCAGCTCAACACCGGAACTAAAGTATACTTCCTTACAAAACTCTACTTAGATCCTATTAAAATATCGTCGCTTTAATTCTCGCAGAAATCTATACGAATCTAAAAACCTTCCAACGCTTGAACTGAGCGCCAAGCACAAAAAATTTAAATGAGATTAAGTTTCAAATTATTTGTTATTTATGTTAAGATTGATTAATCAAACTACCTCAAAATCCCCGCAGCCCACCAACCAAGCCCGAAGCCATCGCCGTAGCATGCAATTTACACCCCATCTATCTGTTGGTAATGATTGCCTCAAATGAAGTTTTGTTTTGGAGTAATCGAAGAATAGATGGTACTGCCAGATTGTGCTGCGTCATCTGCTCACTGAATTCTTCTGTTACGGCAAGTTGAAGGGCAGGGAGCCCACAAACCGATCATGGATTCAAGGTTGAACAAACATTTGGCCATGCGAACGTATATCACGATCGGGTTCTGCTGATTCTCACGCTGAGACGCCTGTACTCGGGAGTCGGGTGTTTGGATTTCTGTTGGCGCTGAAAATGCACCATACACAGTCTTTTGTTTTGCCTCACCCCGGCCACAACGAATGACTGCGTGCGCTTGGCTGCTTCGTCATCGCGCATTCCGTGCGCGTTCCCTATGCCGACCCTTCATTGGCGTATGCTCTTCCTTGCGCGCTCCGATGCACCAAAGACGCATTTTATCGGAACGGCTTTCAGTTTGTCCCCGCGACGGCAACGATCGCGTGCAGGGGGTCGGGCATTCCGAAGAGACGCCTTGCCGTTCTCATTCTGCCGGAGACTATAGTAAAGAGTACATCGTCTGGAAAGTACCTCGAGGAAACCGCGCACATTGCGCGGCGCAGTCGGCCGAACACGACGTGTTTTATTTTTCTTTTTTTTTTCGCATTTTTGCTTAGAGAATACGCTTTGTTGGAAACCGAGTGCATTCCACAGTGTTAATAACACCCTTCTAACTACGCGATAAAAAAAAAAGTATGTAAGAAAACATCTGCTCGCGGCTGTCGCTCTCTGCGATGTTATACACAGCTGTTTCAACGCAATCATTCATGGTACCCCCGTTCTTGCCAAGCACGTTTTTACTTTCAAAAACGACAGTTCGTTTATGACAAGCGGTTCCGCTAACGGTTTCAAAATTCAGATTCAGAAGGCTCTTTTTTTTTTTTTTTACCAATAAAGCAAGGTAAAGGTCAGGTGGATATACCGAGTGACATCTTCGTTTGGACACGTGGCACTAAGAAAGAGGTTAAGAGAGGAAAGATTCTACACATACGTGTCCAGCTTCGCTTCTAGCACGAAGTTTAGGAGACTTTTTTCTTTGTCTGATGACTTCTTCGGGTGAAGACAGTCATCCAGGTTCTGGGCATAATTGGGTTTGAACTTGGTCCGAATTGGTTGGGGCATTCCCATAAGAGAATGAGTCATGTTTTCTTTTATGTTGCTCGTGCATTTTTTGCACCTGCTGGAGCGTCTCCCTTTGCTCCGTGCGGCCACACGTGCCGGGGAGCGGGTGGCGCCTGCCATGATGCTGGTTTGAAAGAACCCTTCTTCCCACCCCTCTCGGTAGAGGGTCGGGCGTCTGGGGCAAACTTTCCCACAATCTTGTTCGGTACCTCTTCTTGATTAGGATCTTCTCCTCGTCAGGATCATATTCAACGTCTTCCCATTACTGGGTTCGGGGTATCCATGGTCCTGTGGTTGTGAAATGTGGGTGTGTGCCCCCCCCCCCCCCCCCCCCCCCCTCGTTCGCGGAAAGAAACGAGCGCCGCGCGAGCGAGTTGATGCACGTTTTCATTGCCGGGGATCCCTGCATGGCCCGGGATCCAACCTGTCTTGATGGTGGTAGCAAGTTGACGTGGTTTGGCTGCCATATTCTTAATTTAGTTGACCTTCCTGCTCGCGCTGGAGGCCTTCTTACACTCTCGCACTGCCCCCCCTCCCCCGAGGTCACGTGACCCCCCCCCCCCCCCGAGGTCACATGACCCCCTTCCCTCAGTACCCTTCCCTCCTCCTCCTCAAGAGCTGCTCTCTAATTCGGCGTTACAGGGCTTTCACTTTTTTTTAGTAAAAATGGGTAGTCGCGTAATCACTCGCATCGCATGCCTATTGAGTGTCTCGATCGAGTCTTTCCCATTGGACTTTGGTTAAATTGTAGTGCCTCGCGCCATAGAAAACCCGCGATGTCAAGAGTGCCTTGACCATGTTCTTGGCCATTTCTAGAGTCACTCCCCCTCTAACGCTGCATAGTCTGCGGATGACCCCCAGCGCCAAGTGGCAATGTCTGCTTGTTTGTCGAAGCCATGTGTCCCCTGCACCGGTCTCCACGAAGACCCGACCGAGCACTTTGACTTCTCGAGACGGGAAAATCATTTTCCCAGCCAGCACCAGAATCAACTTCTCTCCAATCTTTTCTGTCTTCTCCTTGAAAGAGGCTAGGACCACATACTTGGTTTTCTCCGGTGCCGCACTGAGTCCCGCATTCCGCAGGTGATTTTCGATGACGTTCAAGCCAGCTTGTACTGTTTCTTCTTTTTGGTGCAGGTCTCTGGTCTGCCTCCAAATGGCCACGGCATCGGCGTAAACCGTGAGACCGTCCTTCAGTCTGTTCAAGTTGGTGCGGTAAGGCTGCCATCACTATGTTAAATAGCATTGGCGAAATCACAGAGCCCTGTGGGACTCCAGTTCTGTTCGGCCTCCTCCCCCCTTGCTCTCGTCCGCAGCGCGCTGAGTACGTGCGGCCCTCGAGAAAGCTTCGAATGAAGTCCCGGAGATTTCCACTGCTTGAGCTTCGCCTATGACTGCGGCATGCGGTACCGAGTCGAGGGCTTTTCTTCCGGGAATATATCGACGATCGTTCTGATCATCCTTTTTGTTTTCTTGATAATATCCTTCGAAATGAGCCTGTGGCTTTCCTGCGTTCCGAGTCTCGGCCTAAAGCCCGTCTGCGCAGCGTGAAAACCTCCTGTTGTTTTAAGGAACCACTCAATCCGTTTCAAAACCATCCTTTCCATTACCCTCCTGTGCAGGATGTCAAGGATATGGGGCAATAGTTCATGATGGGTCCCTTGTCTTTTCCTGCTTTCAGAATGGGTATACATGCTGGAATGTTAATTTCCATTTTTTCGGCAGCTTTCTTGTCGCCAAAGCGTTGTTAATTTCCTTCAGATATTCCTATTTTGACCGATCTGGCAGATTCCTTAGCATAGTCATTGTAACTCGGCCTGGCCCCGGTGCTGTATGGGCCTTTAATTCCTGCATGAAGCACCGCTTCCAGTTTCCCTGGCGTGAACGGGCTGTCCATTCCTGGGTTTGAGGCGAGCATCTCGATCATTAATGGGTTAAACCCATCTGCGGCGTCCGGTGGAGGCTGCGGAAAAAAGAACTCTCCCGCCATTTCCGCCAGGTCCTTTTCGGGCTTGTCCATCTTTAGTACTAGTGACTGCGTCACTCTGGTCGTCTTTTTCTGCACAGCATCGCTCGGCTCGTCGCCCACAAACGTTCTATTGATGTCCTTTCTGAGTGTGAAGTACAGTGGTCAAGCCACCTCCTCATTTCCAGCTTCTCTGCGCACATGTTTGCTTCTACCGTCACTCGGTTGATGTTCCTTCTGTTTTCCGGCATTCTCGTTCCTCTCCTGTATTTTCGTACGGCCTGCAGTCGTTTCGCCCAAGGTGCAAGTCTGGGGTGGGGGCGTCATTGTCCACATTGCTGCAAATGGTCGCCGCCTCGATCGCCTTCCTTAGCCGGGCCTGGAAGGGGGCACCCTCCATCTCCGACTCTTCCAGCCTTTCTCGATATTTGTCCCAACAATGTATTGTTCTTGCCAGTCTTTTTTTTATTCTCTTCTTCAGGTTTCCTCTTGACCGAAAACTCGAAAATGATCGGGAGATGGTCGCTCCTCCAGCTGTGTCCGAGACATTTCCATTTCTGTTGTTGTGGGTATGGGTTATCCACCCACGTGAGGTCCGGTGTGGTGTCCTTCTGTCCTGTTGTGCCAATTCTCGTCTTCGCTCTTTTCGAGTTGACCAAGTGTAACTGATATGTCGCCATCTCCTCAATCAAATCTTCTACTCCATTGCTCTTCTTGTGGTACCTCCGCATGGGAGGATGTAGGTTGAAATCTCCTCCGTACACTTTATGGTTTCTAGGTTACATATCGTGCAGGTGGGCGATCCAGCCGTTTTCTATAGGCTCCTTGCACTGACGTCACATCGCATACTTTTGAACACCATGTAAAAGGAGGAGAGGGAAGCTGCTTTTGTAAGAATTTTGATTGACAGGTTAATCTTCTATAATCTTCTGGGAGGAGAATAGCGACGCCTGTGCAAATCCGAGAGGCATAAAAGGAGGATCCTGATAAGAAGGGAGCTCCTTCTTTCCCTTTTCTCTGGAGGGCATCGGAAATGACGTCATGTGCAAGCCACATATAGTTTACGTTGCTTCTTAGAAGGCAGCGGCAGTAGACAGAAGCCATCGTTATCGTCTGTTGCCAGGAAATCTTGGTGGCAACAACTTCTTGGTCGTCGGTGCAATACTGCGCGGTGTCGATTTGGAAGTGCGGTATGTCTGTACTCACAGAGATCATTGCTCTGCCTGTAAGATCCTTCCCGAACCTTTGGTTAGTGATGGATGGGCACGAATATGCCTCGAACCCTGGTAATGAAATTTCTGTCGTGTTAGCTTCCTGGATATCTGGGCGTCCTAATGGTACGAGAAGTCGAGCCCTGAGCTCCGCCGCCCTCTTGCGCAGCCCCTGGCAATTCCACTGCAAAACCTTTGGCATGATTCTGCAGGGAAAAATATCTTGTGCGTTGTGATGAATTTCTCCGATCACATTGTCTAGTTTCGCTTCTATGGGACCACATTTGCACTCGTTGCCGTATGCCCCGCCGGTCTCGGACGGCTTTGGCGCTTGGCCTTGTGCTACCTTGTCTGCCCTAACCCTTTCGCTGGGCGGTAAGGGACCTTGGTGGTCCGTTCCTCGTACCGTGCTTGTGGGTTCTGGCTGTCTTTGTTTTGAAATCTGGATCTTGCATGATCCTCACGCCTCTGCTAAACATTTACATTAAATCCAATTGGAATTCCAACTGGTTTTAACTGGAACCAATTGGTTTTAGTGGGTTTCAACTGAAAGCACACTGGCCAATGGGTCACACCAATTAGAATTATTTTTTCATTTGGAACCTGAATGGGCATCTTCTTGTTTACCGGAATCTTGATCGGGCATGCTTTGCTGCTGGTCATGTGACCGGACTTCCTGCATTTCTGGCATAATTGGCTCACTTCTTAGCACTTCTTGTGGCCCGCTTGCTGGTTCGCGATGGCTTCTTCGTGCCTTCTTCCACACCTTCTACATATTTCTGGGTTGTAGCAGATGTCAGCTTTATGGCCTATCTTCTGGCAAATGTCGCATACCACGGCTTTGGGTCTGTGTGGCTAGACCTTTTGTAGAAATTTCCGTAAAATATCGACCTGGGAGCTTGTTGCCATCAAAGGTGATGACCGCAGTGTTGGTTTTTCCCCACCGATGGGCCGCCACGATGTTGATCTTATCAGACACTAGTTCGGTGTTCAGAACGTTGTCGTTCTCGTCTTGATTCTTGGGATAGATGTCGTAAATTATCCCTTTTGTGTAGGTGCCACCGTACGTGCGGAAGACTTGCACGTCATTTCCTTCGTGGTCATTAATTTTCATCACCTTGATTCCCAGAACCTGTCTGGCTAAGTCTTCCGAGTCTGTCTGGACCAAAACGACGTTAGCTTTTTCGATGTGGTGAAAAGTGATCACATGTTGATCTCCGTGGGACATTCACACTGAGCTTTGATAGGTTGAATGTGGGGTTTGAGATATATCTTCTTGTCTGGTCGAACCTTAAATTCCACGTATCTTTTCGGTTGCTGCTTGGCTTTTTGCTGGAGCTTCGTCTCAGTGTCTACCCGCGGCCTTTTCGACGCTTTCTTGTACTTAATTGATGCCACGCAGGTAAGTCGTTTCTGCTTTTATCGCTGTTCGGCGCTTCGTCCAACTGCCGGTCCCCGCGGGTGGTCGGAGCTGCTTCGCCGGTTCTTGTTTTCGCCTCCGTCGCTTCTGAAGTAGGCGTGGGGCCGGTTTTATTACGATTAATGCAAAGGTGCAGGCGAGCTGGACAAGAATGATGATAATATTCCCCGTAGAAGGAGAACAAGAGGGACAAAGGACAAACACAAATCTGTCGTCTAAGCCACTGCCGGTGGCTCGATCGACGTTCCTCTCACCGTCCGGCGTTCTAGAAGCTTCCATCTTCTTCCCGGGAACAACGTCCATTGGGCTTTGGCGATCCCCGCCGTTCCCCGGAGTGTCCCCGGTCGGGCCCGAGCTTTTGTTCTCGCCCATTATTTTATTGGGTTTCTTCCCTTGTTTTTCGTCGTCTTCCTCCAACAATTTCTTGAGCAGTGCGATTAAATAAGCCCTTGGGGTGTCATCCAGAGCTGTCCTCAATTCCGCTACGGTGGCCTTGATGTGCGCTCCTTCTTGACCATGCGTATTCACGCACGGCTTACTTGCTTCAGCACTGCCCTTGCTCTGGATTCGGCTCCTCGCCGGCTCAGCGATATCCATCTCCTCGTCGGGAGTCGTGCCTACCTGGTTGCTTGGAAGTCTCTTCTCCATGCTGAAATACTTCTGAGAATATCAAAACACGTCCGTTCGACACGGTGTTTTGGGAAGTCCTGCCGCTCGAGCCAACGCACGCGCCATCTTTTTCCTTTATCACAGACCACCCCTGCCCTATCCCCCCCCCCCCCCTTTTCCGTCTGTTGGTATTCATCCGATTTTCACACCATTGCGTCATTGCCATCTGTACATATTCATGACTGTTCAACCTTGTATTGTGCGGCGTCGCAGACCTCTAGGATATGGGCCATCGGCCTTTCTGCGGCGTCGCGGCTGTCCTGAGCCGGAATAAATAATATTATTATTATTATTAAATTTGAGACATGTATGTATATAAATGTGCTTTCACTGGAAAATACAGCGATCATTCACTGGACGTAATGTGCAAGTAACCCCCCCCCCCCCCCCAAAAAAAAAAAAAAAAAAGCTTTATTTGAGTAACGCACAATTACTACAAATAAATACTTTTTCCAACGATCGCGGTTTGTTTGACACTTGCTTTTCCAGATAAATTAAACCTAAATATTTCTCAATTTCTACATGGTAAACGCCGTTGGACTATAGTTCTGTAAACGACTTATCATTCACAAAAATATTTCGCGTGCAGACATGTCATTGTTTGCGTCAGATCACGAAATAAGATTCCCGCAGAATATCACATACAAGCGACACGTCGTATTTGGGTCAATTGGAAATGCAATTTCCTTATAATTAACAACATTACTCCGAAAGCTGTTAATTGCAATTCGAAGTGCAAATGTACAAAGGTAGTTAAATACACATTCGTTTAGAAAGTTCGGCAACTAGTTGCTTGATTTTGGTTATGCTGATGTTACAGAAATTTTCCGTCATTAAAAATAAGTTCACATTGTTTTAGGGTTCGCTATGCAGCATTTTACGTCAAAATTAACAAACAGGCGATTGCGAGAGATGAAGTATCTGCGCAAGCGCAGTACCGACCGCAGTGCCACCGCAGTGCCATGACGTTCTGTGTTTCTGTTTCATCAATCGAATTAATCGTATCACATTGGTCCCAGTCCTTGGTACGACATACGTGTTTGGGCTTCTTATTTGTCCACATGACTAATATTTGAGTAGTTTCGTTTTATCTCGATAATCCAAAGTGACCGTAGTTTAACAGGAATATATAAAGGTTCTAAAACAATCAAAATGGGCATAAAAAGCCAAGTGTCAATATTATTCTGTTCTAGATTAAATAATGATCCAACGATCCAACCAAACATTACAATATCTTGTTTTCTATCACTACCTTGACAACGGCACACAGCCCGCTCGGGCTTTTGTAGGAGGTAGAAGCGTCTATTTGGCCCTGCTGCCTGACAGTGCCTGTACTGTGGCTTTGACGCACACGGTTGACGCCGATACGTTCATGTCTTTTTCTGATGCCAAAAACCGATTCCACATGCTGGCAGAAGCCCAAGTTGAGGCAGACGTTCAGCGCCTCACCCCACGCCCTTATGTTGATGAACTGACAAATGAATTAAAACATTAGCTCTAATTGTATTTTAAATTTTCAGTAATGACACTACAAATCTATAATTCAAATAATTTATTTATTTCCGAACAGTATTCATAAATCAATCAATTAATCGATAATGTAATTGAATTGTATGTATATATATTTCTTCTTTTTTTAATGCAATATTTTTTGAATATTTCGGTTGAATGTTTTTTTTTTTTTTTTTTGATAGTCCTCACCTGGTGCAAAAACTACACTTGATTATTCCGCGAAAAAGAAACCTTGAAAAATGCCTGCTTTGTTCGAACAAGGAGAAGCTTGGATCATTCAAGCATTATTATTACCATAATCCATCATTCAGAAAGTCCGTCACGTCTTGTCATAATGCACAATCTTGAAAAACAAATCCCTGTGTAACGCGGTAGGCCTTTTCAATATTTTTGCTTTATGAAAAGGTGGATACTGAATAAAAGGTGAATACAATTCAAAATTCGCGCCGTTGGCGCTCTTTCGTGGGTGCGTTCGATTTTTCCCCGACATCTACCGCACATTTTTTATACCACGTGATCACCCCAACCATTCTAATCACATATCGTCACGGCATTTTAATACATGGGAGGTTACTAGCCCTAACTGAATCTTATTTGTGTCTACTAAACGAGCACACCGGTTTGTTTTGACGCTTGTTTGGCTTTTTTTCTCTCAGTCGGTTTGGCGTTCAACAGCAGCAGGGCGTCTGCTTGGTCTGCTTGCGCTAAGCCAACAAACGTCAAGCGCCGTCGGCTCCGCGTGAGCGTGCCCCGCTGACGCGATAACCCGTTTGGAACTTTAACCGGCACCGCGCAGAGGTCCGGTCACCATGGAGGTCGACGCAGCCAGGCGAAAAGACCGTCATCGACGCCCTCACGGACCCGAAGACGACGCGATGTCGCGGTCTCCAAGTTTCGTTTCTTCTCAATGGGATCAGCGGACGTCGATCTCGCGGTTACAGCCCCGGCATTGCCCGAGCCGTTCCCACTAGCTTTGCAAGCTTCCAAAGGTCACCGAAAAAACCCGACCCCGACCACGAACAAAAGGAGGTGAGTGTTTCATAACAGCAAGTTCGCGGTCGCCTCCACTCCGCGTACTCCAAGCCCGATCGCGCGCGCGCGCGCGCGCGGGCTATGGATGCGGCAGCAGTCCCGCTCCTCGATCGATAGAAATGCGTGGTGGCCGCAGCAGAGCCAGGGACGGTAACTTTTTTTCAACATCCTTTATTCTCCCCTTCTTGTTTTCTCCTTTTAAAGGTCTTGGCCGCCGCGGTGCCGTGATGGGCGCCCGCAAAAGTCAGCTCCCGTCGGCACTCGCCGCGGTCGCGGCGTTTTTGACGAATTCGTTGGCCGGTGCCGTCTTCAGGGACTGTGGCTTCGTCAGCGATCGGGAGCGCGGCGTGATCACGACGCCCGGCTTTCCCGGGCCCTACCCGGTCCCCATCGAGTGCCGCTGGGTCATGCGGGGTTCGTCGCCCAAGCAGCGGGTGGCCCTTTACCTGACCCAATTCTACATGCGCGACGGTGTGACGCTGTCAGAGTACGTCTATTACGACGCGCAACAAGGGAACATTGGTGGCACGCCGATCGGCGGCATCAGTTCGGAGGCCGAGCCCACCCACGTGCTCAGCAACAAGCCCGTGCTCGTGCTGGATTTCCAGGTGAGTCGTTCGTTGACACCGCGCGCATGGACACCCCTTGACACCTTGTTTGAGCGCCGTGTCGGATTTCGTTCCCCCGTGTGCGTGGATTGGCTCCGGTTGAACCCTGCCTCTTCAGTGGTTGGAGTGGGTCGGATTTTGGATTCTTTTTTGGCTAACCGCGCATGCTCCCTTTCAACGCTTTCAACGATGAACCGAAGACGACACTAATATTCGAAGCTCATTAACGCCGTGTTAGTGTCACATGACCTTGGGGGAAGTAGCGGCGCGAGTGGGCGGGGAGACTCCTAGTCATGTGATCGAAGTTCACAGCATCGGATAGGGTGGGGTGGCTTGGGGGGTTTTCTGCAGTCCAACGTGAAGAAAGCGTATATATAGTTGGGTTTTTGCGCCGGAACAGACGATCGTCATGGCCAAACATCAAACAGGTTTTTGTTTGCAGTGCGTGCTAGCTTTTGCGAAGAAAACAAATAAAAAGAAATTGAGGAAGGTCAAATTTTTGTTTCCTTCCGGAGTAAGTCCCCCTTCCATCCAGAAGTTAAATTTCCCATTTCCACAGAACCGGGTGCGTGGACGTTGTGCTGGTGTTCAGTCGTTCCTGTAACCATTGCTACCTGTTGCACATTAAGAGACCCTCCAGTCGTGTCCCTGCCAAACTTCCCCTCTAGACCTGGGACGTGGGTCACCTTGATTGTTTAAAGATGGATGGCATTAATCTATAGCTAATGGACCATCGCTACAAGACATCTAGCTCTTGAGGTTGGGTCACTAGAAGCTTAAAAGAGATGCCTTGTGTCTTATAAACAGGGTTCTGTGCTTTCGGATAAATCCGAAAAAAACTCGGAAAGGCACTTGTTGGTAAAAGTTTCATCAATTAAGATTTATCTGATAAACTCCAAATTTTGATGTGCCAATATCAGTGCAATGGTACTGGGAAAATGCCACCTCAGTTATCTTTTATATCTCGGACCATTGTCAAAGGGGCCTTACCGCTTATCTCAAGGTTAATTCGGGACAACAAGTCGATCATACTTTCGGGTCACGACAAAAGCCATTGTTTTGGTTTTGAGTTTGGGCTATACTATGTGTGCTTTAGAGGAAGAAGAGGTTGTGTTTTCGGAACAGTGAAAGCTATGGACCATGGAAATTTCATAAAAGGGTGTACCTTGCGTGGCCGCGGGGTAGGTTGATGGAATGGGGATGAATACGAGCTTCCCAGCAACTACCTCCAGGCGTTTATTCATTTTTAAGGTATTGAAGTTTATCGAAGCAACACTTCTGTGCAACTTTTGTCATGGGACAAATTAATATTGCCAATGGCAATGGCACCAATGCCGAATCCAGCTGAAAAAAATATTAATTGATATGAGCACGTATTATTTTCTTATCTCTCATACATCAAACCCGGATATTATTTATTTATTTATTTTTAATAGGAAACACTGCACAATTATGCTCAAAATGTCGGAGAAGTTGGGATCAAACAGAAATAAACGCCCTCTGAATTTGACGAAAAATAAACATTGAAAGCACAGAATCCTACTTATAAACATTTTTTAGACATTTGCAAGACATCTCTCTTGTCTTCTAGCCTAAGAATGGTAGTGCATTAGTTGAGCTAGAACACAGCTACAAAATCTTTCAACATTTTGATGGCTATACAGTCTTGCCAAGACGTCTACAAGACATTTTACCCATCTTACCAAGGCATCTCATAGACATATAATAGATGTCTTGATGTTGAGGGGATGACATATGTGGCTGGTGCCCTGCCTAATGTCTGTAGGCCATCTTACACATCTTACCAAGGTATCTCACAGATACCTTGGTATCTGTGATCTGTACCTTGGTGTTCAGCAGAAGTCATCCATAGCTTTGCAGTGTCTTGTCAGGATGTCCACAGAACATTTTGCATATCTTACAAAGGTACTTTATGGGCACGTTTGCCAGGCTATCTGCAGGAAGTCTAGTACTACATCCTACCAGAACATCTAATAGACTTAAGCTCCACGTTTGTAAGCAAAGGTTTGTGTCCCCCCCTGGTGGCAGGTCCGGGAGGCTGGCAACATCCACCTGCGTGTGCTTGACCTGTTCCTCGAGGTGTATGGTTTCAACCTGACCTACGAGCTGGTCGAGTCTGAGAAGGAGCTGCGCAATGACTCGTGCCTCGGGCACCACTGCTCCTTCACGGGACTGTGCCTGGCGTCGGCCGACCTCACGAGTTACCGCTGCTCCTGCCTCGGCGACTTCTACGGCGACGAGTGCCAGTTCTCGCCCCGCTGCGGCCCCCAGAAGGGTGGCTCACTCTGTCACAACGGCGGAACGTGCAGGCGAGTTGGTTTGGACGTGCGTGGTTTCACGTCGTAATCTGGTCATCAAGCATGTGTGTAAACATTTGGATGTTTGGTGAACATCATAAGCTGGTCATAGTGTGTGTGTGTGTGTGCGCGCGCGTGCATGCACGTGTGTGTGTGTATGTAAAAGTTTCGATGTGTGTGGTACACATCATAAGCTAGTCATAGTATGTGTGTGTGTAAGTTAGTGTGCAGTACACTGTAACCTGATCATGTGTGCGTGTAAAAGTGTGGGTGTGTGCAATACATATGTAAGCTTGTGATAGTGTGTGTGTTTGTAAAAGTTTGAATGCATACGGTACATGCCGTAAGCTGGTCGTAGTGTCTGCGAGTGTGTGTGTTATAGATTGCTTCTGCAAGAATTGTTTATGTGTTCTCAATGCCTTTTTCCATCGGGATTAATCAAGCTAATAATTTGGATTCTTTTTTCTTTAAAGAAATGTGTATAGTTTATTGTAATGAGTAAGGTGCAAAGGAGGCTCCACCCACAAGAAACAACACCCTGCTCAGTGCTCAATGCTTAGAGGCACATTAGGTATTATCTGGAGCTGTGTATTTTGAATGTGCCAACCTTGAGAGGAGGGCGTTGATGGCATAAGAAAAAAGGAGCATTCATATTGAATGGTATATTGACGCCATTTTTCTTTGGGAATTCGGAAGATGATCCTCTGTTGTAGTTGTTACCTTCCAACACGCGAGCCGGCCTTCCATTGTGACTAGGGCTAAAATATTTGGTTCTTTTCAGTCAATTCTTTTTCCCATTAGAGCAGAAGAAAGAAAGAAAAAGTCTTGCATGCACAACAAGACTACAGCAATTGGAGCTCTGGCTAGCAGATATCATTTGTATCCATGATCACGCTAAGTGTGTTGATGAGTCGTGATGACCACTTGACCTTGTAATCTACCGTAAAATCTGCTCTGATGCATTTGGTGCAGACAGACTTGTATGTAATCCATTACAATTAGTAACGAAATTATACTTGTAATTCATTACATTTATCAGTAATTTAGTAAGAGAATATTTGCATATATTACGAAGTAATTGTAAAGTAATTTTTTACTTAATAAGGTAAGGGAATGATGGTAATCGTTACATTTTTATTTCATTCACGGAAGGAAGAACGGAAATTTTGCACAATAAACAAATATTGTTTCTAAAAAACAAAAAGAAGACTTTTCTTTTGTAAGATTAGCTCTATTAGAATCACATTGTCACTTGCAATTACAAAATGCAGGGCCTGGCAGTCTTCTGATGCTTAAAGCCCTTCTTCATGTTAACTAACATAACCTCGATTCATATTTTTTTTGTGTTTAATTGGTTGTTTGGAAACTGGGGCAGCTTGCTCACCCTCAACAAAGGGGGAAGCACACTGATATAAAGAACAGTCAAAATGTTTACTTCTAACAGAAAAAGAAAAAAACTGTAAGTTTACGCGAGTTGGTATAGCGGATCTGTGCGCACCTGTTCTTTTTGTCCCTTCACTCTTTCTTTGCTTTTGAAGACATGGACAGGACATCAAACCATTGCTCGCCTTACACAAGCTCAAGACAATTAACATTGCCCTCTTCGGCTATAGTGACTACGACAGTTGGTTTAAAGTCAGAACAGGAGCAAACGCTCCGTCTTACTCTGAAATAATGTTCAACACTGAGGTTGACTGAAAACGATGTGACGGTAACTGGCATGCTTCAGAGGATATTAGAACAGCCCTCATCTTTTGGAAGTATGAATGTTTATTTGATTTTGTGCTGTTTTTTATCTATTCTTCTCAAAGCTCCAGGTTGCCCACATCCCTGTCACCATTTTGGTGCATCAGCTTTTTGTGACCTAGATAAAAATCATTGGGAAGGTTTTTGTTGTTGTTTTTCTACAATATTAAAGCACGTTGTTGGTAGAATGATTATTTTGACAAGAAACCGAGTGCATAGTTTTTTAGTCTCCTTAAACCAACTAATATGAACAAAAATGATGGCTGATGTCAGCTTTTTATATCTTTCAGTAACAACGTTTAATAGTAGATTTCTCATTTGACTGTTGCTGACTGTTGCAGTAGAGGGATGCTGCACTGCCATTGCCTCACCTGACATCTAGCTAAAGAACACTGAGCTGTGGTACGGCCAACCCGTGCTACATGCGTTTTGGACTGCATATCGGCATTCTATTTTTTTTTATTCTAGATCATAAAGTTAAAGTAACACCGCAAAAGAAACGGATTACTTTTGGATGAAGCGGTCACTTTTATGGACGATTACTTGTAACAGTAATCAGTAGTGATGAGCCAAACTTTTGCCGAATCGAAAGTTCGGCGCCGAATCCTGGGATTCGGCAAAGCCGAACTTTTGCCGGACTTTTCCAAAGATTTGGCAAGAATACATTGTTGCCAGACTGATGCTGATATTTAGTTTTTTTCTGGTGAAAAAAGGTTTTATTTTGTATTTTTCTTAACTTAAATGCAACATGTAATGCATATTGGCACAGTTATTACTAAATAATGTGATATTCCACAAGATAATTCTATCGGTGTTGTTTTTGTGTGTTTACTGACAATTTTAGTGACTTCTTGCAGAATTGGCGTGACAACGAGGTTGGGTAGTAGCAATGTTGGGTAGCAGCAAGCGCAGTCACGAATCGCGCTACAAGTGTTTCGGTTTAAAGGCCTTATTAGCGCAAGCCTGCAAGTGCGTGTGGTGTAAATACAACGGCAATAACACTTTGTTTTTACTTTCTCTGGGAGTCACCTTTCATGTGCGAAAGTGAATGCCACGGTTACTGAGCCTTCACCAGAAAAGATAACAATATTATTGTCAATATGCATGTTTTTCGATTTGGGTCACTTGACGTCAGCTTTGCATGGAGTCCGTCCCATATTCGCAACGTCTCATTTTTAACCTTTAAAAAGCCGGTTTCTGGTGTTAGGACACACACGGACGTTTAGGAAGATGGGAAGTTAGTAATGTCGTTTATGCAACATCGAGCACAATAGTCCTGTGTTTAGTTTTATGTAGATACATAAAAACCTCGAAATAACGCTAATTAAAAAGCAGTATTATTTTGTTTTGGCACAAACTTTTTGTGGGCCGAAAACAGGATTGTTATAATTGCAAGGAGTGCTTTAAGGCTGCGGTCCCACGGCGGCCATGACATATTACGCTTTCCGCGCATTTTCGAAATGCAATCGTGGCGTGTTCAAGCTTGCTAAAATTTTGTCTTATATATCATCTTGTAGTGTACAACATTATCTTTCCTCTGATGTAGGATTTGTTTTCCTAATGCAAAAAGCTAATTCAGTGGGCAGGCGTGAATATCGGCCTTTTCGGCAAAACATGGTTTCGTAGTACAGTGGTGCAGGGTGCACTATTGGAGCAATTTCTTTCAAATTTGAGAATGTTGAAGTAGAGTGCGGTCATTGTCAACCGAGGCCCTTTTTTCGTTTTTTATTTTATTTTGACAGATATTTACTTTAGAAAAACTGACTTCGCGAAAGCATATTCAGTCGCGAAGTTTTTGGCGTCTACTTGGTCATTTTATTTGAAACTTTTTACAGGTGTTGGCAATTATAGTCGAAAGAGCTACGCTAAATTTAATTGTAATATGACCTAAACTTTTTTTGGAATGCTCACGTGAAAATTTACAAAAACAGTTAATTTTGGCAAACTTCATTTGGTAGTACAGTGGTACAGCGCTTAGGGATTGGAACAGTTAAATAAAATTGTAAGCCCGTAAAGAAAAACATATTCTGCTTTGCCAACCGAGGCCCTTTTTCTAAATTTCACCTTTATTTTTCATAAAAAACGTTTGAATATTGGCAAAATATATTTTGTCAAAATATGGGTAATCTGCGCCAAGCCTGCGCCAAAGGACCAATTTTGGTTGCCTTTTAAAACCGAAACTAAACTGAGTACCGTAAATGAGCACGCGTGAGCTAGGTGGCGGAAGCGGCCGCCCGACACAAAGTACCCTGCATCAATCGTTCATCCGTTCTTGCGTGGTTTTTCCCGCCGTCTCTCGTTTCGTGCTCTCGTTGCCTCGCGTCTTTTTTAAAAAAATTCAGCGATAGACGTGGGAGTGTGCAGACGCTCTGAGGCTAGCGTGCCAGGTACCAGCCATGCCGTCATGCTTTGAAACGAAATTACGTTTTTGTGCGGCGGGAGTTGCTTTGTGAGCTGAAGCACTCGCTCCTGAAAACCACAGCCGTGGGAAAACTATATTTGGTCCCTGCCTGCCAGTCACCGTGGTCGCGCGACGTCGGGTGTGGCCGTCCGCACGTCGCTGCAGATATGGCGCTTTATAAAATGAAACTAAGTACCGCCGCAAGTTCATCAACATTCCTGTTCTTGTTTAAATCACGTGTTACTTCAAAAATCTATCTTTTTTTTCAAAGACTGCTCTGTCGAAGTATTGATTGCCTAAGTTTCTCTCGGTGACCCTTCTTTCGGGAGGGACCCCGGTACGTGAAAAATCTGCCTCGAAAGAAAGCTGGTGAAGAGAAGTGAGCTAAAGCAAAGAAGGCAATGTCTGCACTCTGAACCCGTACAGCGCGCTCAGGGCCGTACCCAGGGGGAGGGTTTCGGGGTTCGAACCCCCCCCCCCCCCCCCCTTTCACTGTCGGCTGGGGAAGGGAGGAGCGATGGGGCGCATTTCGAAAGAGGCCAGGGGTGGCCTCGATTTCGCTAAAGTCACTAGATCGGGAGACCCAGTGGGGGACCCCCTGGAGTTTCTGCGATGCTGTTAGGGGTGCACGTGGGCCTGTATATACAACGCAGCATTACTGCTAACCAGAGGCACGTGAATTCCAGCGCGTCTTCGCCGCGCCCCGAAAACTGCAACGCACCCGGCCACGACCGGTCTTTTCGGAACCACTCCGATAGCGCCCTGCTGTTTTCCCCTCTCATCCAACTGCCTGGGTGCCATCCCCCTCGGCAGAAGATCCCCGGGAGCCTCGCTTCCCCATCCTCATACCAGGCTCAGTTCTACTGCACAGTGGACCGTAGCGAATGCTAGAGACCGTCTTCGCCAATCGAGGGCTGAGAGAGAATCACATGACTTTAAGCTTCGCATAGCACACCACAGAAGGTAAGGTGACACTCGGAGCTGGATTGGCTGGGATGGCTCGTAGCGCCCTCTGCGGTCCATTATAAGGTGACAGAGAGGAAGTCCAACTTCCCAGAACACCGCGAGCGTGCGACGCCTGAGGGGCTTTGGGGGGCCTGCCGGGGGTATGGGGTGTTTCGCGCAGTGAAAAGAGGATGGAAAGAGAATGACGAAGATTCGTTCCGAGCTGTGTCTATACACCTTTTGTACGTGGGCGCCGCCATCTTCAATTCTGACACATCCGGTATGCGTGAAGACATCGCTTTCTTCTCGGCTCGACAGCAGAACGTGTTAACATTTTAATTGCAACCATAAGTCGTTCTTGTTATGACCCTTCTATACTTTTTTACTTGTTCGGTGTTGTAATATCTTGCTTTTTTTCGGAACGCATACCGGATATGGGGACAACGTGGCTGGGTCCGAGGCTAAACGAAAAAGGTGTATAGTCGCGGGGTTCCCAGTGTCACCGGACCCTGCGGAGGATGCGCGGGGCTGCGGTTAGGGAGCTGGGTGATGTATATGGCTGTATATATTTTTCTCATTCTCTTACACCCGGTTCCCTCTCACCCGTCATGTTTACTGGGGCGGAGTTTGGGCAAATAAATAAATTTTGGCTGTAAGCTGAAAGTAAGCTTTGAAACAATTCACTCCCGCTGTGATGGTGCATGTGAAACATTTCGTTGCTCGCTATTGTTAATTATAGGCCGATCACATGCTTCTGTTTTTAAAAAAAAGTAAATACAAAAAACGGCCATTCAAGATGGCCACCGTGTTCCAGAAACCCCCCCCCAAAGAACTTTTCTGTGTACGGCCCTGAGCGCGCTTGTTTGCCTTGAGTTGAGAAGAACTTTTTGACCCTGGCTCGCGATGTCTTCCATCGATGTGCTCAGGTTCTTTTTTTTCTCTGTGTTTAGCTTGTGCCTCGACTGATGGCCTGGCAAGCGCTGGACTGTTTTTTGTCGTATGCTGGACAGTTACATTTTGCAAACAATTTTGGGAACCAGTTGGCGACGGAGCAGAGTGGCATGGTTTCGACCGAACAGCCATCTCCGCTCGCGCGACAATTTTGCATTGCATTGCAGTAGTTACGTGTTTAATCAGTTGGAGACTGTTTCCATTTATTATATAACAAGTCAACCTAATACTGTGCTATTTACTACTAAGCTAGTCATTTTCAAGTAAATTTTAATATGCGCAGTTTGGTTCTTATTTAACTATAGTGGGTACATATGTATGTATAATTTAACTGAATCATTGCAAAATGTGTCATTTCATAGGCATTTCAGTTACATATTGAAAGACTCCCAGGTGGTCTAATTTGACAATAATTTGTTTATTGCGGCAAGCAAAGTGTCCTTCGTCTGTCCAGCACTTGAAACCAATATTTTTATTTTTTTTCTAAGAATATCTGTTTCAAAAGTCATTTTTGCTGCGCCGAAACACTGTTTTAGCTGCTCCAAAAGCCACTTTTGCTGATCCAAAACACTGTTTTCGCTGCTCCGAAAGGTGCTCCAAAACGGCTTAGGCCAATCACATCACTGCTCCTTCTTTAGTTGCTTGAAAAGACGCGACACCGAAGTGACGATTAAGTGACTCCGAGTCGATGGTGAACCGATGCGACGTCGGCGGTCTGTCCATCCTTGAAGGTATAAGAATGAACGAGATCCTCTGTATCATAAACAGTGACTTTTGTTAATCCTCCATGGGCCCTAATCTGGACACTTGGCGAAGAAGTCGGCGAGAAAATCGGCGGCTGCGATTGGCCGATGTCGCACTTGACTTTTGCACCTGCCAATCACAGCTGCCGTATTTCTCGCCGACTTTTTCGCCAAGTGTTCAGATCAGGGCCCCAGGTCGCCCTCAGCCATTCCGAAGAAAATATGCACGCGAAACGAGGACAGAAATACACCTTCGAAATTAAACGGTCAGCTAGACGATAGGGACAAAACACAGACAGGGAGAAACAGAAACAGAGACATACACACCGCTGACTATCAACTAAGACTTTATACTTCTTCTTCATCACTTTGACCCGAACATTCACACCTACAGTAATGCCAATAAATCACCCTAAATTCTTACATTAAACTACAAAATTTAAACTTGAAATAAAAATAAAATTAAAAATAAAAATAAAAATAAAAATAATTAATTACATTAAATTATTAAATTTGGTCACTAACACCTTTTTGACCCAACCCACAACCACCGCCAACACATATCCCTCTTATTCCTTTTCACGGGGCCGTTCCACACTGCAAAAACTGTCTTTCTCTCTTGCTGACCGTGATGGAGGGCATGCTCACGCAGTTATCGGCGCTTTCCTCAATGGCCAGGGCCTCGAGGATCTCGCGCGCAAAGGCATTTCTGTGTCTTTTAACAATGGAAACGCTACTTAAACTTGGCCTGCACCCGCACGTGCGGCAATGTGCTGCAAGGTGCCCAGATGGAGGGCATGCGTGAGCATGCCCTCCATCACGGTCAGCAAGAGAGAAAGACAGTTTTTGCAGTGTGGAACGGCCCCGTGAAAAGGAATAAGAGGGATATGTGTTGGCGGTGGTTGTGGGTTGGGTCAAAAAGGTGTTAGTGACCAAATTTAATAATTTAATGTAATTAATTATTTTATTTTTATTTTTATTTTTAATTTTATTTTTATTTCAAGTTTAAATTTGTAGTTTAATGTAAGAATTTAGGGTGATTTATTGGCATTACTGTAGGTGTGAATGTTCGGGTCAAAGTGATGAAGAAGAAGTATAAAGTCTTAGTTGATAGTCAGCGGTGTGTATGTCTCTGTTTCTGTTTCTCCCTGTCTGTGTTTTGTCCCTATCGTCTAGCTGACCGTTTAATTTCGAAGTATGTACCAACTAGCTCAACTTCAGCCTGTTATTCAGAAATACACGTTCAGAATGGTGAAAGACGGAACAACGCCACCAGAGAACACACGCAAAGACATGAACCGGAGTCAAAGGGGGCCCGCCTGTCGGCGCTTTTTTGAATTATACATACGTCACGGTCAAAACGTTTCGCAACTAATGAGTGAAGGCCAACAGAGGAGAATGCAATTGCGTCAAAGACAAGCACATCGTTTAGGTGTGCGAGCGTTACTAGAAACAGAGACAACTATCAATGTTTTAGGATACCTGGTTTCACTCTTAGTCAGAGTGCAAACAAAGGCTAGATGTCACGGAAACACATACACAAAGAAAAAAACGCTTTATCACGGCGCATTGGGTGCGTTGTTATATTAGTGGGCGGAAACACCCAAACAAAGATAGTGAATGCCGTGGCGTTTAGGTGTTGAGCTGTTGGTGATGCTTGGTCGGCGCAAGGTATCGGCCGAGCTCCAACTGAGGGTGAAATGAGGCAGGGCAGTTCTGTGGTTTTACTTGTTGTTCTGTTTTCTTTCTTTTTTTGCACGAAATATCGCGGCTCACAACAGCTTGGCATCGTCGTTCGATGAAACTCTGTTTTATTAATTGGCGTTTCATCGAATAGTGGACATTTCATTGAACGCCATTTCAGTGAACGCCAACTCATCAAGTAGTTTGATAATGCTTGATCGAATTACGTTTCTGCTATCAAATTATTGCAAATATAATAGCTACGCTCGTCATACTTTTGTAAATAACAGTAGCCTTTAGCAAAAATTATGTTGCAATAGTGAAAAAAAAAAAAAAAAAAAAAATATATATATATATATATATATATATATATATATATATATATATATATATATTACTAATACAAAGTCTTGACATTTACACTAACCAAGTAAACATTTTCAGCTGTGATTTGAGACTGTGTGGTGTTTATCCCGCTCTTATTTATTTATTTTTTTGTTTCTCCCGCTTCTGACCTTTTTAGTATAAGCTTCCACCAGCTCGCTTGTGCGTCATATCTAATTTCAAGTGAAACAAGTTAAAAATATATCCTTTCATACAAATAATCGATTAGTAAATCGAATGGCGATTGGGACGAATTTACTACGATTGGAAGAACGAATTGGCAAATCACACGGTAATTAGGAAATTTCAGCCATTCTTGGTTTCCGATTGGTCGCGTTCAGTAGCGGCTCCCTCAGCCCCGCACGGAGTAGCTCGAGTCAGAATTCCCGGAGTCTCTAGTGACCGGCAAAAAAAGTGTGGCGCTTCAACTGCTTCCGCCCAGGCGACTTGATGTATTTGTATACACCCATGACATCAGCCACGATCGGCAATTGAGGTTTTGTTAGCCGACGCAAGCGTCAGCGGACGTCTCATATTTTGATACTCTGATTTAGCTACAGAAACAAAAAATCATCCAGATCATGTTCAGTATGTTCACGACTGACAAGGTAGTCGGTAATCGACGAGTTTCCGTGCAACGCCGATCAAAACAAGGCACCAGATCAACGTTTAGCTCGCTTCCTTTGATGACTGCCATCAGGAAAGATCTGGCTTGTCGCCTTCCGTCAACGTCACTATGAATATTGTTTGTGCTCCGCGCACCATCTTGTTGTAGCAATCTTTTTATTGTCCCCATGTGATTTCTTTTTTATGTTCTTACTGGTGTTTGATCATAATTCGGGCATTGAAATAGTTTTTGCTGCCGACCCTTCCATTCTTTTGACCCTCTCGCAGCAAAGGAATATTATGCCGGCATTACACACGAAATAAGAATGTAGACATTCCGTCCAATATCTTAAATTACATCACAATGTGTTTACACAACAGTAGTGCAGAGGTACGATGAGTAGGGTCTGAGAAAATATTAGTTTCAGTATTTTCAAAAGACCGACGAAACAAAATAAAAAAAGAAATACCGCCAGTCGGCAGCGCGTGCAAGCAGAGGCAGGGGTGACAGGAAGCGCCAGGTGTGTCTTTTGTACGGTCGGCATCCAGGGCGCACTCAGGTGTATACTGTTGCGCTCACGAACTCGTGAGACGTTGACGCACTGTCGAAGGTGTACTCTTTTTTACTCGTAGGATTGCAACGCTGGGGAATGTAGGCGTGTGATTTCAGAAAGCGCTTCCTACCATTTCTACGCGCGAGTGCTCCTGCAACCCAAGCATTGTATACAGTTACGTCCTTGCGCCCGCCGTGCCTTTGCCAGCCTGTACACAACTTATGCAACATCGAAAAAGCATAGTTCAAAATTGGCAGTCCAACTTTTTCATACCGCTTCAAAACCCCATCTTGCTCAGATCACTTGGCACCCGGAAAAGTGGGGGATTCTCCGGTACATTGTCCTCTCAACAATGAACGTACGCGCGGCGCGCCAGAGGGTGAACACGCGAAAGGAGGGGCGTAAGAGCGGAGAAGGAAACTCAAGGTCGCAAGCGACGGGAGAGAGAGAGAGAAAAAAAACTTTATTGATTGAGGAAAAAGGGTTTCGAAATTAGCGCGCAGGTTCCGCAGCATTTGCTCACACGGACAGCCAACGCCGCCCTGGTGGTTCAACTAATGTTTTGTTCAAGATGGCCGCCGTGGTACCGCAGCCTTAAAGTAATTGTAAGTCAATGCTTCAACTACCTCGTTGCATCACTAAAAAAGGTCAAATGAAAATTGCGTCATCCAGAATGTACCACATCATCTGTCACTTGCACAGTGGACTGCGTAAATTACTGGTCGATCTTCTGTCCTTGAAGCAGAAAATATTGAAGAGAACCACACTCACAAAGGCTCACAAACGCAGTTACCGTGTTTTCTACTCCCACACCTCGCCGTAACCGCTGGTTGTTCTACACTATACAATGGTAACTACACGACCGAACGGCGTCCATTAGCGATCCATGGCCCCGTCGCGTTCTCGCGCGTGCGCCGACATTTGCCGAATTTTCGCCGAATCTTTGCCGAACTTCCTTCAAAAGTTCGGCATATGCCAAACTTTGCCGAATCTGAAGTTCGGCAGATTCGGTCCATCACTAGTAATCAGTTACAATTTAGCCTCGGGTAATTGCAAATGTAGTTCCTTATTTTTTTTTTTTAAGTAACATACGAGTTTGGATGCACGTATCTGTCCGTTAAATGTTGGACTCATGAAAATAGCAGAGATGGAATCAAATGTGCCGGTTGCGTCATCGTGTTTCAACAGGCCCCGAAGTCTGCCAAAATCTTGAAATGCTGAGTGGATGTTGCTGATCAAATATCGATATACATATGGGAAAAAAGTCAAATTTTTTGCCCACATTGTGCGAAGAAACGAAAGCGATAGCTGCAGTGTGGTTGTGCAATGCGGGTAGAATGGTGCCGTCACATACCTGAGGACGGAGGGGCAGTGTGGTTAATTATCATAGTCGTTGTGGTTGGCGTCGTGGATGCCACTGACGACCGCCACCAGTGCTCAATGATTCGATAAGTGGGTAAGCGCGATGGAAGTTTCTAAAACCATCTAATATTACGCATAGCAACTGAATACTGCCAAAGTAGGATGTCACATAACGCAAGTAATGTTTGAAAACAAGTGTTCGAAGCGGATGACAGGAAGACTCTCCCATCATCGCGTTGTTACTGATGGTATGCCAAGGCTCCCCTCTCTTCTCTCTCCGTGCTGCGTGGCCGATGGGAAAACCTGACTTCCCTAACCTCGTGCCAAATTGAGGAGAGAAGGGTTTTTCCATGGCGGCGACGGTAGCCCACAAGCTTGTAATCTCTGCAAAGTGTCGCCCATAAAGCTATCGCTTTAAAAAATTCACTGTGTGATGCAGACCTTATTGGACAAACTTTACTGTCCTACTGGTCATGTCCCACAAAAACAATTTCGACCTAGAAGACAAATTTAATGTAACTTCTTTTGCCTCAAAAGGTGACCCGAGTGGTGAAGCATGCAGAAGCCTGCAAAGAAAATCTTGGAAAACTTTAATTGGGCAACTTGTTGCTCGCAGGTACTACATTGGTAGCAAGACTCAGACGTGCGTGTGCCCTCCAGAGTACAAAGGCGCCCACTGTGAACACGTCGCCCGAACAGACATTTTGCAAGGTGAGTTAGGCTGCTCCTCTAACATTTGTGCATGCTTCATTGCTTTCTTGACCGTTGTGCTACAGTCTTTCGACACGTCTGGGGGGGATCGGCGGCTGAGTGTTTTAAGGCACTGCAACATGGAACACGTGGAGCGAAAGTTTGTGCCACAGAACCCGGGCATCCTGGGTTCAATCCCCACTCCTGCCCATTTTGATCTGGATGAGCATCGTACCGGCGTGATGCGTTGATACACACTAAAGACTTCAGGCTTAGCGGTGGTACTACAGCTGGCTTTATTTCTTGTCTACAGCGGAGACGCTTATCTGCGCTGACTAACTTCCAGCTGTTTGGACAAGCGCATAACCCAATGCGGAGAGCAAGTTCGTCTGCTTCTTCTGCAGGGGTTGTGGTGGCGTCAGAACGCTGAGCTCTTACTGACTCGATTGAAGATAGGGGGTAGACCCCAAAGCAAGCTGCCTTGAGGTCTACCCACTATCCTTCGATCATAGCCAATCAGAGCTCGGCGTTCTGACATCACCACAATTTCTGCAAAAGAAGCGGACAAACTTACGCCCCACATTACTTTTTTTTTTACATGTCTTTTGTCTGGGAAGTTCTGTGGCGTTGGTGTGCAAGAGCTTTCCCCTGGAAGCAAATTGAACCACTAGAGGTGCACCCTCAATGCCGGATTGAATCAGGCGGGACATTCGTCGGGTGGTTAGACGAATATATGCCACTACACGTTACATAAATCTTTTTGCGGGGCATTCGAAAGGCCCTTGTATACCCTTCCGGGTGGTAGAAGAAAGCGTGACTTCACGAGCTATGCCACAGATGGGTTCAAGATACCAGAGCATGGCACTAAAACGCTGGAAAAACTGCACCACAGGCTACACCATCTCGAAAACACTTTGGCAAAAGCGTGATGTTGAGTACGACCATGTGTATGATAAATGAACGGCTGACTACTTAATCTGTTTCTTTATAAGATTGCAGGAATAGATGTTCAGAATGGGTGCGACCGCACTATGCAGCACATTGCTGCTTACACCAGTCATGTCAAGACCCATTCAAACAATAGCACTTCAGTGCAGGGTGTCTCCGAAAACAATGTACAGTGTTTTTTTTTAATCTTTTTTTATCATAAAAATGAACTATGCATTGCACGCTCAGTGTCCCCTTAAGCATAGCAGTAGCGGTCTGGACTATGTGCCATAATTTGAGAGCTCGCCGTTATCAAATTCAAGTGATTTTCAAGAATTTCAAATGGGAAAACGACAGCCAACAAAGTCCTGCGAATACATGAAGCCGAGGGCCGTCAGCTACCAGGAATGAACCCCATTTTTTCATTTAAAATTTTAGAAAATTATTTAAAACTTTTTAATAACATAATGGTTAGTTCTGAAACTTATGCAACTGGTTCAGACTGCTAGCACCGCATTTGTGCGGAGACTGAGCATTTGGCGATGCATGGTTTATTTTTGTGGCGAAAACAACACCATATATTATTTTTTGGAGATGCGTCGTATGTCTGACTATTGCTAGGGCTTGCATCAGTATATGACAGCGAGTTACTGTGGCAACCAAGCATTGTGTCAGGTGCTTGTCGTGGTTACTTGTAGTCATACCCTAACATAAGCCTCTGTAACATACTAAACGCAGTCGTACAGTGTAGTGTGAATATGACTTAGCTCTTATCCTTCCCGATTTGTAGCATCTATTACCACTGCCCTCCACAAATTCTTGTGTTTGGGAAATGAGTAGAAGTTTACTGAGCTCGCATCAGCCCGAGTCAAGCAACCAGATGCTCGTTATTTTTCTTCCGAATCATTACGTTGGCTCAGCAAGGAAGAACAAAAGGCGAATTCATTGTGTTGTAACGAGGATAATACACGCGGGATCGGAGCACAGAAAATTGTAAGCGCTGTTCTCGGTGGTGTTGAGAAAAAGAATGAGAAAGGGAGCGACAGAGGAATGTAAAAAGAAGGCGGACGTTGCATTAGGCGCGTTCGCCTTGCCGCACCGCGTTGAAGTCGTTCGAGGGCTTGACAGCCTTAGTATTTTTCTTTACGCAATGCACTACGCCGGTGCTCCCTTAGAAAGCAAAGGTGGAAAGGACAGAATACTAGCTTTGCAAAAAATAGTTTGTTGCTTCCTCGCGTTCATTGCAATCTGACATCCGCCCCCCCCCCCCCCCCCGTACCGGGGCAGCCGAAATCCACGGGGAAAGGTGACAGACCTCTTCCTCTAGTTTTTTTGTAGAAATTCTATGGCTGAAATCCACGCCGTGAGTCTTTTTTTCTGGTGGTTCGTTCAAAGTCCTCGAGGTGGTGCGTCCACACCGCCGGAAGGCGAGCATAAAGAGAGCAGGCAGTCGACGACGGCTCCCGCTTTCCCCGCAGACTGCGCCCAGCTCAACTGCTCCCAACAGTGCAACGAGGGCGGGCCTCAACCCCGGTGCGAATGCAGGCCGGGGTTCCGCCTGGATGACGACGGACGCTCTTGCTCCCCCGCAAGTGAGTTGCACGTGACGCTACCCTGCCCAAAATTCGTTTTCGATCGGCGCGTCTAGCGTCCTCTCCCGCCCGCACGTCAAGAGCGGTCCCAAATCGGCAACACATGCCGTCACAGGAGCCGACGTGTCACACCGTCCGATGTCGCGATCCCGACGGTTGTAGAAGTTCCAATCCACACAAAAAAGAGCGGGCAAGTGGCGGCGTCTTAACCCCAGGCTGCCGGAGCTTCCGTAGGCTGTTGCGTCAAAGAATGACAGACGGCAGGACGGGTGTCTGCCTCACGCCTGCTCCGCCACTGCCAGGGTTGGGACAGGCAGCTTTGTGACACGAGTGTGACGTCGTCGGGTGAAAATAGAAAGTTTGAGGATGTGGTAAGTGCACCGGTCGGGAACGCATTCTAGGCACTGTGGTGAGGTCCTCCGAAGGAGAAGCCCCAATCCGGTTTTTTCTCGTTTCCTCCGTTTCCCCTTTCCCGATTACGTACAGTCGCCGACCGATTTTTCGGGCGCCGATAATTCAAACTTTTTGGTATCTCGAACCTAAAGGAGGAACCGTGACCCCACCCGATAGAAATAATGCACATTCAAGACCAATGTTTATGACAGCTCGAAGTCCGGAAGTTTGATTTTTGGGACAAGTGATCAGCGGGAAACACCACCGAGAAGCGGCCATTTTGGGTTCTATGTTGGCTGCGCAAGGATTGGCTTGGTTTGGCAGCGCTTCTTGAGTACTGCTAAGCCCTACCACTAAGTGACACTATGCTACGGCTTTCTTTTTTTTTTTTTTTAGCTGTGCGTCATTATCATTATCATTGTAACCATTTTGCTTTGTTCTATTTCACCATTCTGCAGTCGTGGACTTGCGCCTCTCATCTTGTCTCTGTGAATCGTTTTTTCGAACTACGTTGGCTTGGACGTCATGGCCCCATCTGTTCTTCCGCCGCCGTGAAGTGTCGCTAAGCAGCATGGAATGTACTCAACCATTATGCTAGAAAAGAAGGCAGCGATTCTCAAGCTAATAAAAAGTGTCCGAACACAAACAAAGGCATAACCTGAAGCAAGGCGCGCAGACGTAACCTTAAGCAAGCCACTATTGACGGCTTTTTTAAGCCCGCTTAGACGTAATCGAGGCAAGATTTTTAACCTGCTGATATTCGGACTGCTCTATTATTCGGTGTTTTTTTTTGGTCCCTGCAAATTCCGAAAAATCGGTCGGCGAATGTAGTGCAGCTTCCTGCTGGTTTTTCTTTCCTCCCTCTTTTCTTATATATTTTTTTATTCACAGTACTTTGCTGTAAATATTTGGGCATTGCACGACAGGGGGTGGGTCTAAACAAAACATGTGGTACCTAGCACACTTTTTTTTTCCCAAAACCTGCTGCCTTTTTTACGCTTCGTCAAGTGTTCATTCCAAGCGCTATGTTAACCAAAGTAAGAAGATGCCTCACGGTCCCATGCATCTCGCATCCTACGAATCTTACGTTCCCACGCATCTTGCACCTCCGCAAGAATGCCTTTTCTTTTTATTTTGTTTACTCGCTCGTTCTCGTTCTCTGTTTCTCGCCTCCTGTTCCTGTGTAGCAGCTGTTAGAAGCTGGCCAACTTGGTTCCATCCAAACCTGGGAAATGCTACAGAAATTCATATAGTGAATTAAAAATTGATTTGTACGCTAGGGATTCTTTCTTCCGTTCGAATAAATGAAGGGGACGAGGCAGAGCGGCAATCTTGTTCCCGTGACTCGGTAATTGTTTCCTGCAACGGCATTAGCATACCTTTTTCTAAAATTAGTTTGCACAATTAGTGCTCACCGATAAATGTAAACTAGTGCTGTACAGAAAAAATTGTATGCCCTGAAAAGCAAAAACAAAGTTAATTTATATTTTCTTTGCTTTCCCCAAATAATTCACAAACCAAGCCTATATACATGTGCCACATTATTTTTCGGCAGGTTGGCTTTCCCACCGCTGAGTGACGTTATGTGGTGAAGTTACTCAACGTCCAGGATCTTCTTTCAAGTTGTACAACCGTGTACAATTTGGCGCAAGCTACTGGTGCTGGCTCGTGGCTTGTGACAGAGATCAGTGGTCATAAATAGCCACAATATTAGAAGGTTTAAAAGAGGCCATTATATTTAAAGTACTCCATGCATTTGAGACTTTCTTCATTGTATACTTTATTGTCTTGTTCCTTTCTGTGTGTCTGTTATTATTATATTTTAATTAGGGGTTTAAGTCCTCTAATTTCGCTCTCTACGATATGTCATGTCATCAAGACTAGAGGCTTCGCACTAGATCCGAAATACGGGAACCAAATGTCTATCTTCGTACCATTGAGAAAGCCTTCTTTCTGAAACCAACAAACATAGCTTCGTTCTTCGGAGCTAGGCCATTTGTTAGGTTGGGCTCTCTGGAATAAAATTGCGGTTGTGGTCCCAACAAAAAAGGGAAGATGCATGCATCCAGTACCACTCTACGTAGCATCGCATTGACGTCATCAAGTAATCGGGACAAGTGTCGCACGGTAATTGCCCAGCACCAGCTACCGTTTTTTATGGCTTCTCTAACGGTGCAGAAAGGAAGGCAAATGGGCAAGGTTTGTTTGCAGGTCGGATGCGGTTCCTGGTGCAGGTCAAGCTTTATGACCGCAACGTGGACTTGGCCCACCTGGACGCCAGGGGGCGCTCCCAACTGCAAGCTGGGCTCGAGGCTGCGGTGAGGTTGCGGAAAGAATGTTGCGTCGTGGAGAGTCTTGTCACGTCGTGCGCAGTTCTCTTATCCCTGCGGAACAGCAGTTCCGTCTGCAGAATTGAAGCACCGTGCAGCATTGTATTATGGTTTACCCTTCTTCGAGGTGCGTCGTTTCAAAAAGGTTACTAAAGCATGAAATGTTCTTTGACGGAAACCCCCATGCGCAAAATTATGTCAGTTCTTCTGTCCGTGCATTTCTTGCTAAATTTAGCGGGAAAACTAAATTGGTGTTTAGGTCACGTGACGTCAATTGATGCTACTTGACCTATACACCGATTCGCTTTCCCCGCTAAATTTAGCGGGAAATGTAATGTCACGTGACCCGACGTCAAGAGACTTGTACGCCAATTAAGTTTCCGCACTAAATCTAGCGAAAAAAATGGACGTCACGCGACCGGTCATGTGACCTATACACCAATTCAATTTCCCCGCTAAATTTGGCGGGAAAATCAATGTCGCGTGACCTAGGCACCTTCAGTTTCCCTGCTAAATTTAGCGGGGAAATTGACGTCACGTGAATTATGCATGCAATCTAGTTTCCTTGCTAAACTTAACGGGGAAATTGACGCCACATGACCTACTATGCACCCAGGTTTCCTTCTCAACGTACCGGGCAAATCAATAAAAATAAAGGCTCTATCTTCACTCCTTGAAACGATGGAGTACTAATGTCTTCTAAATAGTTTTAAACAATCGCACCTTAAATACTGCATTTTATGGATTATAGAACTTTGGAGATAAATGTTGCTGCCAATCTTTTTGATAAATGACGGCCTCTCAACCAGAAGTTTAGTTACAACACTCCGCACGGTACAGAGAAACGTGCGAGTGTTTGTACATTCCTAACTGCGCTCGAAGCAATGCGTGCAAGCATCGCGGCAGAGCCCGAAGCAGTGGCGCCACCACGATCAAGTGCTGGAAGGGGTTTACAATTTCTTAGTCATCAATAGGTGACTGAGTAATTGGCTATGCAAATAATTCCTGGAGGTCTAACTCTACGAAGACCCTGGGTTCCTGGGATGCCAGTTTCGAAACGTCGAAGCATAGTGGGTGTTGATAAAAATTGGCAGGGACCTTTACCTTCAAAGTCCTTTAATGCGCATGGAATGCTGTGAATTAGTGTGTCACGTGACGTACACTCTCCCGCTAAATTTAGCGGGGAGTCTGAATGGTTGCATAGGTCACGTGACGTCGATTTCCCCCGCTAAATTTAGCGGGGAAACATGGATTGGTGTCTAGGTCACAAGATGTGAATCTTCCCGCTAAATTTAGCGGGTAACTGAATTGTCGCGTAGGTCATGTGACATAGATTTCCCCCGTTAAATTTAGCGGGGAAACTGAATTGATGCTTTGGCCACAAGACGTGAATTTTCCCGCTAAATTTCGCGGACAAACCGAGCTTACGTATGGGTCACGGGCCGTCGATTTCCCCAAGGTGTACAGGTCATGTGACGCCACTTTCCCCCCTAAATTTAGCGAAAAATGCATGGGGGACAGAAAAAAAATTTTAAATTAAAGGCTACCATTTTATGGTTTAAAAAAAAATTGAACTAAATTTGGAATTCAAGGTGACAAGCCTGCTAAAAAAGTACTATATGTCTTGGTATTCAACCGAGAAGCTTTTACCTACTCGATCTTAAACTTTAATGTATGTGTGCGGTCTCTCTAGACTCAGGATGCGTCTCTACTCTAAAATTATCTTTGCAATGCGTGAAGATAACTTTGTATGAACTGACAAATATGTATATTTTCTCCCCATTTCAGTTGAAGTCACTGTTTGCCAGCCACATGAGCAGCAACGTGGACAATCTGGCAGTGCTGCAGTTCCTGTGAGTCTCGGCCCCTCAATCACTAGAAAAGGATCTCGGTCTCGCTTTAGATCTGGGATTACTGCTTAGATTTTTAAGGCCAACGTATACTTCGTGCAAAGAAACATAAGTAGGAGAACAGTCCTGTGCCAAGCATTTAGGAGGAAAAAGGATAGTGTTTTTCTGTTTTTCTCGTCGCAAAAATAAACTATATGTCGGCGGACGCTCAGTCTCTGCCCAAATCTGATGTGCTAGTGGTTGGGACCGGATATGCCAACGTTTCAGCACTTACCGTTACCTAATTCAAAAGTTATGAGCGATTTAGAAAATGTTCAGCTAAGAAACGGTGCTCATTCCTGGTAGCAGACACCTTTCATCTCCTGCGGGCTCCATTGACCACCATTTCATCACTAAATTCTTCGAAAATCGCTCGTAACTTTTGTATTAGAAAACGGTAATTTCTGAAATTGACATCTGCTCATTTGAGCTTTTTTTTTCCTTTTGTCTTTTTTTTTTTTTTTTTTTACCGTTTCGAACTTGGTGTATTTTATTTGCCTCCCCTTATGTAAAGCCCAATGGAGGGGTACGGAAACAAAACGACGTGAGCGCGAGCTCTCTACCCCTCACTTCAAGGTCGGCCAGCAAGAAGCACAATGCGTCAATAGTTTATGCACGGCCAAGGGTACTGTAGTTGCGAGCCTTGCCACTTTGTGGCAACAACCCGTGACGATCTCGCCTAGTAGTATTATCCGAGGGCTGTACGCTCTATGGACTATAGACAACTATAAGCATGGAGCCCCTACTGGTGCCCTGTGCGTGCAAGAACGTGCAACGTGCGCGTGAACCTAGCTTTGAAGAGCTTACAATTGCACGGGCGTGCGCACACGAGCAGAGACAAGGCGGCGGCCAGTCACCCTGCTTGCAATCGTCTATACATAGCATGTTTGTAACGTCATTCGCTGCCATGCCGGTATTTTATGTGCCTGAGCGTTTGAGTGACCGCGTTATTTGACACTGCATAAGTTGCAGCTCGAGGGAACCAGGAAGTAGAATTAACTGTCAGTACCCAGCGGGGGCGACACTTGCAAGCTATATATAGGGGGTCTCCAGGCTCAATCTAAAATGGGCCGTAAAATTCAGTGCCTGCACGTAGCAATCTGAACTTTTCGTCAAAGGTGTATTTCACAGGTCTGTTTTATCACGCGAAATTACAAAGCGTGGCTCTCTTTCTGTAAACAATGGGACCAAAAAACTTGCCAGCGTCAACGGTGGGCGGTGTGATGCAGGCGACCAAGTCGAGTGGCGAGGCACGTTTGGCTCACATATTGGTAGATGGCGTCGGGAGCAGCGTCGGAAGGTGTAGCCGGCCAGGGAATGAGAGCAGACAACATGAAGACGAAATTCGTCGGCAGCAAAAGCGCCGTCGTTTTGCAACCATGCTCTTTTTTCTTACTTCAAGTTTTGGTACATTACGAAAAGACTATGTTAATTTTAGTAGACCACAATCATCACGAGCAGTCTCGATAAGGAGGTCGCAGCAGGCTGCGATGTCCCGCTCTCTTCATCCCACCGTCTTGCATAGCCCCCCTGCTGTGTATCGAGTGAAGATAAATGTTGGGTATGACATTAGTTTTCTAACGATAGTTTTCCTAAGCAATGTCAGTGTGTTCCTGATAAAAACTGCCATATTTTCTTTCACAAATCGTGTACACAGATAAAACTTTGCACTGCATTTCGTCTTGCAACTGCCAGTATATACTGTAAATTTCATTCATATTAAGCTAGGGACTCAAAAGTTGACCCTTTGAGTAGCGTCCTCCCTTAACCCTTTAAGTGCCTTGGACGAGCTGAGCTCGTCAGCCGCTTTCTAGTTAAAAATGCCATGGACAAGCTCAGCTCATCCCGGACGAGCTAGGCTCGTCCAAGTAGTTTGCGGCGCTGATCATAGATGGCAGCACTCGCTTTAGTTGGCGCCTTTTTTTTTCCGCCGCCGCTGATTTTTGCGTAATAAATTGAAATTGTACTGTGATAATAAAAATAAAATTCCTCAATAAAAAAAAGGCATTTCTAGGTTACTTAAAAAAAAAAAAAAATGGCACTTAAAGGAGCAATGCAACGATATTCAATTGGAATGTTTTTCACTTTACACGAGCTTACTGGCACACCTGGGACTCAAGGATACTCACACGCAACGCCACTCGCCAAGAAACTTCTTTGTTGCGGTGTAATTTCAAGGACAAAATCAATCATTTTCATTCAATCTCTCCTTTGCAAAATTTGATGACGTAACGTGGGGATCGCAGTACACCCCAATGACGATATTTGAATGCAATTCATAGATTGGACCCGAGCATTGCTTGGGCACTCGATTTGGGCTCGTGATAATTACTAGCTCGAGAAGCATTCGGGTAGTGGCCCGTGTCCAATCGCTGCAACGACGACAATAGCCGAGCCATAATAATGTCTGGAACTCAGCGCGTGTCCTGTGCTTTGCCAACCCCAGCGCGTGGCTATTGGCGGCATATGATCCGCTCCAGATCACGTGGCCGCTTGTTCTGGCTGCGAGTTGAGGGGGTGAACGCTGCTCGTTTTTCTTTAATGTTTTTCTGGGACTTCTATTGCGTGGGGTGAAAAACGAACATGTGTTTCATTGGTCATTAATGTCAGGGATCCGTTTTAAGCGGTATTTGCGCAAGGTACAAAAATTGTTGCATCGCCCCTTTAAGGGGTCAAAGGGATGCTGAATCGAAAGTGGATTCCACAAAACACAGTGGTAGAAGCGTACAATGGGACGCTACAAACACCAAAACATCACTCATACAGCGACATCTCGAACGGATGACAGTATTTTAAAAAAAAAAGAGGCGCACTTGACAGATATGTTGACGTCTTGTTTCTCCGAGAAAAGTCGAGAAGGAGAGGAAACGGGCCTTGCGTCCTCTCTGTCTCGCCGCCTTGAGGAAGCGAAGCGAAGAGGAGGAAACGAGATACAGTAATCCCTCGTTATAACGAAATCGCCTTTTTACGAATCATCGCATTTTTCGAAGTTTGACGCGGTCCCGATCGCAACGCAAGCATTTTGAACCGGATTATTCGAAGTCTATTGACGGCCGGACATGCTTATTACGAAGGACGATCCTTACGAATTATCGCATTTGTTAAAGTGTGACGCGGTCTTGATTTCAATGCATGCATTTTGGACCGGATTATTTGAAGTGTATCGACGGCCGGACATGCTTGATACGAAGGACGATCCGTCAAAAGTACAGCACGTAAGCCAGCGCAACCCTTCCAAGATGTGCGCAAAAAGCCAGTAGCTGCGAAAGGTATATCGTCTTCGCCGCTATAAATGCGCGAGGAGGGCGGAGCACGTGCTTTGCATGCGGGGTGTCTGTCGCGGCCACCTCTTTGGAGCCCCGACGCACCTGCCCCTCGATTCCGACTTGTCGAGTCAAGGGAGCAAAGAAGGCAGGAGATCGCAACTTCAGGAGCTCTGTGCGCGCAGAGGAATGCGGCAGCGTGTTGAGCGACAGTTACGACACTTCACACGGTGCCCGTAGGTGCCCGAAGGTGCCCGTGGTGCCCGTGGCCCGGCTCTTGTCGGAAACAAGTCAGGGAAGCGCGTCCCCTGCCGGTGCCCACCTCTTTGGAAGCACTGTCCCAAGTTATCTATAAAAATAAAAGAAAGAAAAACTCCGTCTTACTCGTTCCTCCTTTCCCTCCTATTGAGCAGGTCGGGATACACTTTCTCCTCAGTAGCTTTGGCTGTATTGTGGTTGACTTGGTCGTCGCGACGCACGCAATGCATGTGTTTGCCAGCTTGAGTCGACGCGTTGACAGTGCATTTACGGATCGCGTGTGCTTCGAGGCAGCGTCTTTGATATCGTGTTCTGCATTGCGAAGTCAGCACAGCCCATCTGCCGCGTGTACAGTAGCCTGCGTGAAACCTGCTTCACTGCTGATGGCGCCGCCAAAGCCCGCGCGGAAGTGTTTGACCCTGGAACAGAAAGTCAAGCTGATCTAAGAACTGGAGAAAGGTGGTCGACTGAAGAAGTTAGAAATTGCGAAAGAATTCAACATCCTGGCATTGATGCTGTCGACGACTTTTCCCGTGAGCGCGTGCTTGATGTGCCAGCGGATGACACCGAGATCTGCGACGACCTTTACAGAACCGTGCACGAGATCGTCGGTGCAACTCCCGAAGACGACTTCGACTCATTCGCGCTTGTGGATGCGGACATCTCGGTTGTCGCTCCCGTCATGGAGGCCGAGATCGTGAACCTCGTGTGTGGCCAGGGCGAAGACGAAGAGCCGTCGTATAAGGAACCCCGAGAGGTACCCACGACTGGAGAAACTCGAAACAGGCTTAGTCTTCTTCGCATCGAGGTGGAGTGCGGCGGCGGCGATGACAGCCTCATGCGGTGCTTGAGGCAGTTGGAGGAAGATTTTTTAATGCCTGGCAAAAACGCCTGGCAAACTGATATCTCGTCCTTTTTCATGTCTCAGTAAGCCTAGATAATCAGCAAGGTTTGTTTCATTGAATATAAATTTGTAAATGCCTTCTACACTGTTTCTGTGTACTTTCAAGGTTACTGTTACTCTTTTTATGGCTCTCACGTTTTTATTGAATTACCGCTTTTTTCGAATTTTTTTGCCATTCCGTTGACTTTGTTATAACGAGGGATTACTGTATGTTGACGTCACGCGCCTCGTCGGCCTCGTTCAATTGTGACCTCTTTTTCCAAAAAATACGGCCGTCCATTCGAGATATTGCCTTATGTGTGGTGTTGTAGGGATTCTAGCGTCTCGCCTACCGCTCCTGCTATGTTTTCTCAAATCCAAATTTCGGTTCACCATCCCTTTAATTGAGGGTACTACCCAAAAGGGTCAACTTTTGCAAGCAAGGCCACTGGCCGGCGCCATGTCTCTGCTCGTGCCGACAAGTCCGTGCAATTTCAAACTTGCCAAAGCTACGTTCACACTCAAGCTGCACGTGCTTGCACTCGTGGAGCACCAGTTGGGGTGCTATGCTTGCAATTGTGTATAGTAAACGCGGTAGCGTCCTCCGCCAAGTCACATTCAGGACTAAGTAACTCCACGAGCGAGCCATACTACCGCGAACTGGCGCTGCTTCTTAGGAACTCACGACGTGGCAGCATTCCAACTGAGCTTCACAGACTGCCACCAGAAGCAATTTTGAAATCTGTTAAAGGAGCTGTGCAACGATTTTAACGTTGAAAGAATTGGCATCTTCTACTTTTGACATTGCTCACCTTGTCACAAAGGACAGAAAACACAGCTCCTTCCTTTGAAATGTTGCAATTCCGCTGCGTAATCGCGAGGCAAAAATTAGAATATTCCCCGACCTGCAGCCGCGAGCGGCGGCCATGAGAAACACGCGGCGTGGCGTCAATGGGGGTCTTGTAGAAAGATAGAAAGTTGTGCGAATACCTGCTCGATAAAAGGTAACTTTTCTATAAATCTTGTCGTTCCAACATAAATATAAATGCGTCAAAAACCTGGTATCATCGACAAAACTTTTATTATACAAAGTTTTAGTGGCGCCATCTATCCTAGGTCCACAAAATCGTCAGCTCTGTCTGCTACCGCGAACAGCCGCCAAAAGCCGGAGGGGGAGGGGGACAGAGCCAGACGGGTATGGCCGGACCCGGATGACACTTTCCTCCTTTCACCATATTGTTCGCGCTGCGCCCGCCAGCACGTGGTCACGCGGTCGCGAGCGGATCAATTCTTGCTGCTCACTGATGGCTCTAGAGAGAGAGCTTCACCGGAACCCCGCGCAAACCCCATTGACGTCACAGCGCACGTGACTCGGAAGATGGTGAAGGAGTTGAGAGGTGCCGAAAACCTCAATCTTTGTCCATTTTTAAAATAAAAACCAGGACATGCAGGCAAAAGCGGTTTTTTGTCTTTTACTTCAGAAAGGTCGAGACACTCCCAAATTATTTAAGCAAAGCACTGAAACTGTTGCACAGCTCCTTTAATTAATTTTAAAATGAACTCTTTTGCTCTGCCTGCAGCCCAGAAACACTAGTCTAAGCTAGTGTTTCTGGGCTGCCGGCACAACATAGACCACATATAAACAAAGAAATAAGTGCAAACATTTAGTTTTTGTACCCCTTTAAGGGTGTAATAAGTGAATCTAGTTCCAACTGCTAGTGCCACACTTTGGTAAGACCGAGTGGTTTATTTTTACGGCGACAAATGCACGATTCTGTTCTCTTCCCCTTACTCCTGGTACTTCTCAAACATCTCAAACATTTCTCGCAGACTGGGGTAAGGGTAGAGAGCGTAGCACTACAGGAATCGTGTCGAGCCGGTGTCGCACTGTTGCGCAGAACGGACGCTGTGGTGCAGTTCCACGTGTTTGGGCGAAAGGAGGACGGTCCCGCGGTGCGGTCTCTGCTTGAAGAAGCGCTGAAGGTTGGCAAACTGGGACCCTTCACAGTTGACCGTGGATTCCTGCAGCTCCAAGAGGAACCAGGTACTGTATCGTGCTACGTGAGAAAGTATCGTCTCCTCGTACCCCAGAAAGAAAGCGCGGTCCCACGAACGTTGACGGGACGTTTGCGGGACGTCGCGTTGTTCTGAGGACGTTTGTGGGACTGCGCGCTTCGTCGGGAGTCTTTCTCGGGGTCGGTGGGCGGTTACGCATTGGGACGTTGCCAAGCCTCAGTGCGCCCACTGGAGTGGAAAGCGAAGCCGTGGGATTATTGCATTGCCGGTTTGCGCGTCTTGGAGAGAAGATGCGCTTCCACAGACATCTTCGGAATGTTTGTGGGACATTAGGGAAAGACGCGTGGTTCCATGGACGTCCATGGGATGTTCACAGGACATTGTGTTGCTCCGGGGATGTTCGTGGGACTGTATGCTTCGTCGGAAGTCTTTGTCGGGGGTCGAGAACAAAGCCGTGGGATTGTGGGATTGCAGCATTGGTTTGTGCATCCCAGTTGAGAAGAGGTGCTCTCACGGACGTCTTCAGAACGTTCGCGGGACATTACGGCATTGCAGGGCTATGCATTGTTACTCGGGTTGCCGTACTTGTAAGTCTGTGAAGGGCGTTGGGTTGCTGTTGAATTTCGCTGCACCCAGCAGAGCAAATTGCGAGCGTTCACTTGGTTGACCGCATTCCAGCGTTGATGAAGTTATCATATGTATTGATCACGTTGGTGCTATGCTAACCAGAAGCAATGCCACTTTTCAGTTTCACATGTCTGAAATAAGCTAGCTGTCCTTGAATATGAAGTATGGTTGTCTTGAGCTTTGTGACCTTGGCATTAATATTCCACTGTGTGCGGTGCCAAAAGAATCGCTGAAAGATTTACTTTTACATTTGAAGAAGCAGTGTTGGGTAAGGTACATCTAAAAAAGTACTTGAAATAAAGTACAAAGCAAATTAGAGGTTATGTACTTCAAGTAAGGTAGTAAATACACTGGGTGCAATGTACTCAGACTAATAAGTACTATAAATACTTTGTCCAAAAACCAACACGCTCCCAACTTTATATTACAGGTACTTTTTAACACAAACTTTCATGGTGGCAAATATTGGATTAAGTCAAGGGGCCTCAGAGTTGATGAAGCATCAATTTGTGATACAAATTTAACAAAATAAAATTTGGGGAATGTAGCAGAAGTTGTACTTTCCTTCGAAAGTACAAGAAGAAAATACTTTAAGTACAAGTACATACTCGGAGAATGTACTTAAAGTAAAAGTAGGAAAGTACAAGTATTCAAAACCTACTTGAAGTAGTACTTTAAGTACAATGTACTTAAGATACTTTTCAAAACTGTGAAGAAGGTACAAATCTTTTACCATTTAAAAAAGAGTTACAAATCTTTCGCCATTTGAAAAAAAAGTTACAAATCTTCTAACATTTAAAAAAGTTACAAGTGTGACATTTGAAAGAGGTACAAATCTTCTTTAAACCAGAAAATCCATTTAATTTAATCAGAGATGCTATGAAAATTTGGGGCAACCTAGGGTTCCCAAGAACCCAGGGGTTTGCCAGAGTACCTGTTAGAATCTACCGCTTTGCATAAAAAAAAACAAATTATTTTTAAAAAAATGTATCCTCGCTTGACCCCTTCTTTCATTGACTCGGAGCCCTTCCCCGCAGCGATGCACGTGGAGGCGATGGAGGTGTCACGCTCTCCCCGTGTGGGGGACGAGCTGATGGTGGCATGCATGGCGGTAGGGTCGAGTGCCCTGCGAGTGCGCTGGTTCAAGGACGGCTTCCCGGTGGACCCTGAGGTGCCCTTCCGCTCCCTCTGGACCTCCCTGGTGCCCAAGAACTCCAAGGACCAGTTCACGGCCCTGCTGGCAATAGACCGGGCGTCCACACACGACGCGGGCGTCTTTACCTGCCAGGTGGGGCCGGAGAGAATGTGGACGCACCGGACGCGCTCGATAAAGGTTGCACAACTTGCTCGCATGTTGAAAACGCTCAGAAAAGACTGCGGAACTCGCTTACGTGAGTTTTCGCGCTACCGTAAAATCCCGAGAGATGCCCCACCCCTGAAAGGTAACCTGCCCCCTATTTTTGGCTTGATTTGCTATTTTCTTTTAAACACCAAAAGATGGCTAATTTCTAGTAATCGTAGTGTTGGGATCAGTGATGACCTCGGCATAAATCCGTCTAGCTAGCTACGGCGGTATATAGTCAAACATTGCTGACTGGGAAGTACAGTTATCTTTGCTTCATTGCCCCTCTCCGTGATAAAGTTTTGCAGAGACGCTAGATCTAATAATAGCAGTTTTTAAACTTTTCTTGATTGCACACCGAAAGTTAGCCCACTCCTTATTTTCACCCAATTTTATTTCGATTTTAGGTGGACTGTCTCGAGATATTACGGTAGTTTATTAAAGTTGTAAACAGTAAAATCGTTTTTGTTTTTTAATTATTTTTATTTATATGATGTGCTAAGGAGAAGTATTGTAAAATACCGAGCATTCGCCCATTCTACAATAGGCACCACCCCTCAATTTTGTAACATTTGGAAAATACACAAAGGACATTTCTTTACGTATTGCTTACCCAATGGAGCACGTATTCCCTGGTTTTACATGATTATCTGCGAATTTTGGGTGGGCGCTTGCTCGGGATTTTACGGTAGACTCTATCGGGTTTACACAGAACGGGACATTTTCTCCTCTTTACGTGAGGGGCACTGTTGGAGTGTATAAACGAAAAGTATGTCCGGACTGAGTTTTATTTCAAGCCCATTCCTGGAATGCCATATTTTATGCGGTGTAGCTACCTACAGATGCAGACAAAACAAGAATTTGTTTTTTCTACATTATCTATTCTCCCGAGACGTGATGGGTTTTGTGAATGACAGAGTATGTTAATGAAGATTTCTGTATGATACAAGCTTCTTTGTAAGGTAACGAAGCAGGCATTTATCTGTGTGCTGTATATGTGGTAAGCTATTACGGGTGGACTGTGTACTGATATCCAAGGAAAATCTGATTTTTTTCAACCGAAACTTGCTTTTGTGGGCACTAGTTGACAAAGGGAGTGTACTAGTGTCCAGAATATATGGTATGTGCTAGGCATTCCTCTGGCAAGTTTTAAGGGAGAACCACAGCTGACTTCTAAGTACTTTATTGAAATTTGGTCCGTGATAAGTAATTGAACTTGTTGAGAGAGCCTTCTCACCGACTATCACTAACTTTGCTTTTTCAAACTAAATCGTGAGGTGTATTTTTTCCTCTAAAGTGAAACACTCAATTTTAATAATCATTAAGCTCTGTTTTATTAAAGCTGAGTTTGGCCGTAAACCAGAGGGCACCCAGAAAGATTGTGTTGAAGGTGCACTTGTTTACCTTGAAAGTATGTCTTCTGTCTAGTGCAGTCCACTTGAACTGTACACTTCACCCAACATATATATAACTTTGCTTCTATATCATAAAACTTTTCAGTTTTTTCTTAACGACCGGGAAAACCGGCAATTGTCAGGGAAATTTTAATTACCGGAAAAAGTCAGGGATATTGTCAAAAAGCGAGCCCAGTCAGGAAAAATAAGCCGGAAACGCCATCGAGTGCCCTGAGCAAAGACTTGAGGACTTGGGAGCAGAAAAATAGGCAATAAATTCTGCTTAGAGCGGTGACCGGGCTCTGCTCACCCGCTGCAAAGGGAACAGCCGACAAATCCAGTCCAAGCCTTGGATTGAATTTGATTGGATTGAGGGCGCTACACTAGGCTAGATCCAGTTAGAGCTACTGGATTTAGTAACAAATACGAAAGCCGCAGATCCCAATCTAATCCAGGCCTTAAGGGGGGACACTACCTGGGCATGTCTACTTTTGAACCGCTCATTCAATCGGCGTGAAATTTGCAGGTGATGTTTGTAGCCATATGGAAGGAGGCCATACAAAGTTTCAACCCTGTGAACCAATTTTGTGAGGTTCTATACCCCCAGAACGAAGTAAAATATAGCTTTGCATGGAGTCTGCTCAATGAATCTATCGTTGAGAAATGGTGTTGATCACCACATGTCTTTCTGGTGGAATGCATACTGGAATACTTGTTGCCGGTTACTATGAAAAGAAATTTTAAAAAATATGCATTTTTCAGGTAAAAAAAAAATTATGATTTTTTTTTTTACATTTACCAAGTTTTGCAAATTACAGCTTTTCATAATAAAGGAACATGAAAATGCAAAATCTAAGTTCATAGTAACCGGCTTGATAAAATTTCGGCATATAATCCACAAATATTAAGTCTCTCGGTAGTTTCATACTGAAACAATAGTTTTATTAAGGTGGGATTTGCTGCCAAAAGGCTAAACTGAGAAAAACGCGTTTGAAATTTCAAGTCCACTTTTTTTTATTATTTCAGCTTCTTTCCTCAAAAGAATTGCCTGTGGTATCTTCATGTGACCTAGAACTCTCCAGCTCCATATGTCGGTCCTTCTTCTTCGATTCTCTTCTGCTCATTTGCGATGGCTTCGAGCTTGCGACGTTTCTGGGTGGTCTTAGAGGTGTCCAGTGCCTTCACCTTGGCCTTCAGGATCTTCTGCTGGGTTGCCTTCCTGGTGTGCTCCTCGTGGTGGCTTCCGGGGCAGATGCCCATCTTCTTGAGGATCCTCTCAAAGCCCTTAGGCCCCAAGTCGTATTTGAGAACAGCCATGGCCACAGCAGTTTCCACTGTCCTCAGCGATGCGAATTCCGTCTTGGGGCATCTCTTCCAGATGAGCGCGTTGAACGACTCATTGGCGTTCTGAGTCTTCATTCTGCAGCACCTTTGAAGCAGGCTCCGATCGGACAGCCGGTTGTAGATGGGCACCAGCTCCTTTGCAATGTCCCTCGTGAAGGCTGGGCGATGTGGGCGTGGCACAGACGGTTTCCTAGCAGCAACCAGCGCGTTGTGGCGGTTGTAGTGGCACCATGAGTCTTCTCCGCTAGGGCAAGCAGTATGCCGTGGTGCTTCATCAGTAGAGTATGAGTGCAAGAGACTTGCGTACACACCTTTCTGCATCTTGGTGACGTCAGGGGCGTTGTCTTTCAGAGCAGTCGCATAATAGTTTGTTAGCTTTCTCATCATGACGTTAGTCAACTTCCCCTTCCCTCCAAGGCCTTTTTTGCTCTTCTTCAACTTTTCCATGCCACTGTACATCCTCTTGGCCACGTGGTTGACACAGTCTTCCTTCTGGATGTCCTTGTCATAGACGCCAAGACCAGCAACGTGCGTGTATGCCTTGCTGTCAACATCACTTAGCATGGTGACATACTGCAGCTTGTGGAGCTCCAAAGATCTGCTGAAGATGACTCCTGCAGCCGCAACCTCCATAGCGTTTGACGATCCTCCGAAGTTCTTCTGACAAACATCTTTATGGGACTCCATCCAGGCCTGGTAGCCTTCTGCATCCTCCTTTGGGCCCAGGTTGCATCTGTGACAGTACTTGCTGTGAACGGAGAAGTCAAGCACCAAACCGGTGTTCACTTCAATGACTGCGCCAACCCCGAAGTTCGACGTGTGGCCGCGCTTCTGCCAGGTACCGTCGTAACTGACGCAGATGTCGAGCAAGTCATCTGCGTTGTTTACATGGTCTTCTCCATCCTCGAACATCTGAGCTCCTCTCACTGCGGTCGCTGCCTCCTGCATCACGTTGCGCGCTGCTGCCATGGACGCTTCGTGCACCTTCTCTGCAGTGTTCTGATACGCCTTTAAATGCATCGGCGATGGAGCATTCATGCCCCCGAAAAGGTTCTTCAGCTTCGTGAAGCTGATGCCGCAGTCCTTTCCGACGACACAAAGGCGCGCGGCAAGCTCGCTCTGCCGGGTCTCTCCGACGGTCGCCGACTGGGGCGTCGTCACGATGTTCCCACAAGCTCTACACACGACGACAAACTGAAGACTGGCTCCAACGCCACTTTCCTTCAAGTCCAGTTTATTTCCACGGCAGTTGGGACACAGCAAGGCGCTCACCAATGTCTTCACGGCAGACACATCCACGAAACAATATCCATTGAGCGCCGTGTCGCGAACGTCATCAGTTGGTTTTGGCAAGTCGGCAGGTCGGTCCAAAAGCGTGATCTTGCGCTCGAAGGTCGTCAACTCATCTGCTTCCGTCGATGCTGAGCCACCTTCGGGACGCGGCGGAGAACGCCGGCGACCCGCTGTGCCTCTTGGTTTCGTGAACCGAGAACGCTTACCGAAGCTTCCGTGCACGTAGCCTTTACTCGGCGTCATTTTCGGAACGAAAACAAAGATGAGATAAGATTGAAGCGAGAAAGCGAGATGTAGCAGATCCGACGATAAAACGTGGTCTGGGGCAAGAAGCGCCGCGAAAGATAACACGTGATGGCTGAAAACCAATCGTGGCTCTAGTTTCGGTTCTCCGACCAATAGGAAGACGAGTTCCGTCAATTTCCCTATTTTTGCGGCGTGGTTCTAGTTTTTGCGACGGGGTTCTTCCGGCGCACACATACCCTCGACCCGTGTTTACTATTTTACTAAAACGTCCGATAAACGACCTTTCCAACGAGGGTACGAATGCCACGCTAGGCCTCGCGGGCGCGGCGCGGTACCGTACTGAAAATCGGAAAAATGGTGCTTTCCTCGCGTCTTTCGCGAGCGCGCCGCACCTGAGAGCACCACGGAGGTATTGAAAATGTTTATTTTCTCGGTAATTACGGCGCGGAAGCTTACCAAATTTCGCCATATTGCTCATTAATAGTTAGAGGTGCCAAAAGTGCAACATTTGAAAAACTCATTTTTTTCCAGAAAATGGGCATTTGGGGCCCGTGTCCCCCCTTAACTCTTTCAGTACCGCACCATAGGAAATCGGACACGGAGTTACGATGACTTTCAAAGCGACTGGAAAAATACAAATCCGAGCATCAGAGACAGGCAACGCCACCTAGTTTGCTCATAGACATCTACTCTTTCAGTTTCGGTTTGGATTTTCATCTTCTGACGTGAGGCGGCGCTGTAAAAAACGAAACTGTAACCGAAAGTAACAGCGTAGTCGGGAGCCATGGCTTCGCGCTCGCCACACGCACCGCATAAGCGGAAGGCTGTAGCAAGCACTTCGGCCGCTTCTGCTGCTGATTTTAACGACTCAAGTAGCAGTGATGACTCGAGTAACGATGTGGGGCCGTCAGATTTTAGTTTGGACAGCGACACTCCAGCCCAAGGTCCTGAAATGTCAATAGGAGCTCGCAGGTGCATTTCGGTTTAGCTTGCACGTTGTAGTTATACAAACGCGTGCTTTATAATTGACAACAGTGTTTTTTTCTTGCACATTTAGAGTCTCGACAACGTATGGCAAGGATATTTTTCCGAATACATTGCGCTGTATCCAGTTTTCGCCCCAAGAGACAGCCCGATGTCCATGTTGGCGCAGTACTGCGGAGCGACTCGCGGCGGTTTTCAAGAGCACTGGGTTTTTTTTTTCTTTTGTTTTTCACTGCCTAGGTGGTAAGGACTTTGTGTGAGAACACAAACAAATATGACTGGATGCATATTTTGGACCGGCAGACATACGCTCAACGTGACGGCTCCTCGAAGAGAGTCACTCCGCTGGAGATCCTGAAATTTATTGGCATTATCATCTACATGGGGATGGCTGAAGTTCTGCGACTGCACTTATACTGGAAAACAACAGGAATATTCAGAGGCCCTCTCCCACCAAATATTATGCCAAGAAAGTGCTTCTCTGCACTGCGTGCATTGGTGGAAGACACTGTTTTTTTATTGTGTGGACATTGCATGCGTAAATAGTTTCATACTCTTCCAAAAACACAGAAAAGAGATCCCAAACGTCCCAGAACTTTCCAGAAGTGCCTACTCTGACCAGCTGGCATTTAGAGAAGAGCTAATTTAGCAGATCTTTGAGTATGGTGAAGCAGCACCAAGGCCATATCCCCTTCCCACCCCATATCCCTGCTCACCACCAACCAAAAAGAATGGCAGAGAAGAAACTGCAAGCTCTGCTATCAAAAGACGAAACCCCAATCCAAAACAAACGTCTTCTGCTCCACATGCTAAGTTTATCCTTGCTTCCTGCCTTCGCGTGATTGTTTTTTTGAGTGGCACAGCCATCGGGACCCTCTAACTTGGCTGGCCACGAAAAATACAAAGTGTGCCGTACAGGACTGAAAGATAGTGAAATGATGGCTAGGGGCCACTTGCAACAGTTTGTATATTTCAAAATTGTGAAAATAATTTTCTGGCTCAGTACAGCCACCCATTTGTTTTTTGCTTGTGCTCTTTTTGTCAACTTTTTGTTCATTTGACAAATAAATTCTCTTAAATGTTTGCAGTCATAACACTGCCGTTTATTTAATTATGATGCCCAGCCTACACTTTGATAAATAGCAATTCCTAATGTGCCTTGTAGTTCCAGAAAAAAATATTTTCTGAAAGCACTGAAAATTGGTCATTTTTTCGCGGTAACGAAAGAGTTAAGCCGAAAGTATCCGAAAGTGTGCATCTGGCGGCCATGCTGCCATTCGGTTATGAACGTGTGTGGTTGAGCGTCATGTTTTCATTGTGTTTCCGGAAGTGACCTCTTCACTGACGATGTCAGCGGCAAGAAAGTACTCGTTTAATCCGGACTGGACAAACCCGATCGGAATATGCAAGTTGGATTAAGCCCCTGAAAATGATCCGTACAGTGCTCAATGCTCAATGCCTTGTGCTGTAATGGTCTTATATATTTACCCGCCTCTACAGTGGTCAGGAAATTTCACCTGAAATTGTCAGGGAAAACCTGGAAAAGTCAGGGGATTTCAAAATAAGAATTCGCTAGACACCCTGACTGGGAGTGCATTTCTTTACGTGTGCACTTCTCCCAACGTCCCCCCTTCCGACCGTGTGTCCACACAGGTCAGCGACTGGGGCGCAGTGCAGAACAAGAGCGTTAGGGTCCGTCTGGACGTGGCCCCCCGCCCCCTCGTGTCTCCGCTGTCCCTGACCCTCGTCGAGGGGCAGCCGTTGGAGCTGCTCTGCCTGTCGCCCGGCGGAGTTCCGCTGGGCTTCCGCTGGCTCCGCAACGACCACCTCCTGCCCCCCAAGGGACCCGAGAGCACCGAAGACCTCTATCCGGCCGGGTCGCGGCTGGTGCTCAGCGCGGCGCGTGCTTCGGCCACGTACACGTGCGTGGCGACGGGGCCGCTAGGAGCAGATCGGGCTGACGCGCTCGTCACTGTCTTGGCGCCCCACGGTGAGCAAAGCGGGACGTTGCGACTTGAGCGTAGTTTAGCACGTTGTCTGAAGTGTACCTTGGATGCTGGCGTAGATAATATACCGTAAAATCCCGTAAGGGCGCCCTCTCCCATGACATCGCCCATCCCGTTTTTCTGTCTAAATATCTAAAACGTAAAAATACCGAAATATCACCCACCCCCATTCTCATCGGACATCACGCGATGTCCGACGGGAATCATAACTGCGCGATCTGCGGTACCGGTATGTCTGACAAGGGCGTTTCTAGCAGGTTCACACGTTTTTGTCCGTGATGTGCGCATGCGACATTGGCTCATGTGACGTGCAAGTTGATCTCGTGTGTTTATTGCATCGTAAAATGCGAGTCTCCTGCGTCCACGATCCGCGGTTTTTGTTCCCAGGGCATGCACGTTCCTTAGTGTGTTTGTGCGTGTTTTGTCCGCGATCTGCGCACGCGGTATCGGTTCCCATGTTGTATGAGTTGTCCCGAATCTTCGTTGCACCGTGAAATGCAAATCTGCTGCGTCCGCCATTTGCGGCATTGGCATGCCGCAAATGGCGGACATGCGAGTTCGCGGACAGCTTCCCGCATGACCTTCGCACCATGTACTGTGTTTGCATAATTCTAATGCACACTTTTTTTTGCCAAAATCGGTGCCCAAAACTACATGCGCGTTACAATCGAAACCAAAAACCAAAACTCGAGGAAATCGCAATACTCGGTATAAGGTGGCTAACCCCATCACCATCGTAAATGTTTGTTTACATTCGCCATTTTGGTATTCATATCGCGCGCATTCTCTCCCGTCTACGGACTCGTGTTCACCGTTTTAAAAAAAAAATCCACTGGGAGGCTTTATTTAGCCGAAAGGCTGTCACGATGGTGGGAAAGATAACAGAGCAGCACTGCATTGCCTCGTAGTCCCAGCGACCCAACGAGCTTGCAAAGTGTTCTTTGGAAGACGATTCTCTCAAAGGCGACGGTTGTGCACTCGTACATGCGCAAGAAGCGTGGTACTTCAAACGCTTCAGACGAAAAGCAGGATTCACCTCTGTGGACAGCGAAGAACCATCGTCGAACTCTGACAACGGCAGCTAGTACACGGCATTTATTTTTGTGTTGGCGTTCGTTTCATAAAATCCGTTCTATTAGGTATGTGTTCCATCTTCACTATTTTACCTGCGTGGTAGAATTGACCACAATTTACTTTTTGGATATCTGAAAGCTGAATCTGCCTGCGCGTTAGAATCGTGCAAACACTGTAAAGCGAATCTGCTGCGTCCGCAACCCCTTTTACTAATGACACAGGATGTCTTAGCAAATTACCGCGCATTTATCGCATCATAAAACGTAAATTTGCCGTGTCCGCAATCTGCGGTATCAGTTCCCGTTTTATGTGGTTTGTAGCGGATGACCCAAAGTCTTATCACATTTTTTTATAACTTTGCCATTGCATCCCCAAAGATAGCCCGCCCCATGTTTTTCCCAATTTATCTCTTCATTTTGGGTGGGTGTCCTTACGGAATTTTACGGTAGTTTATTTGACTGGCACAAGTGAAAACGTGGCGATGCAATGGCACTGTGGGTGCCACCTTTCGAATGCTGCACGACGCTTGACGCACTAGGAAAGATGCGCTCGTGCACACTCTTCTTCCGTGTCACCTGCTAGCAAACACTGCCTCCTAGCCAACGTTGTCTGCGAACAAATATTGTCTGCTAGTAAACATTGTCTGTTATTGAATATTGTCTATTAGTGAACATTGTGTTTTTTACTGAACACGCTTCTCATGGCGCAAGGGGTGCGCTTGTACCTCTCTCCGCTTTTGTGTGATTTATCAAACACCCTGCTAGCCAATGTGGTTTGTGAACAGATATTGTCTGCTAGTGAATATTGTCTGTTGGTGAACAAGCTTGACACGGCACGAGTGCCACTTTCTCCTTTCGCATTTTCCCCCCAAAACATTACCCGCTTCAACGTCATTGTCTGCAAATGATGTCGACTACCACGAGTGAAAACATAGCGACGCAGTGGGGACGCTACTGCAAGTGCCACCTTTCAACTACTCCACAAAGGATCCTAAATGCTGTCGCATGACCTTAAAATCCCGTACGAATGCCCACCCCTTTTTAAAAAAGACGAATGGTGAAAAATATTGGGCGGGTAATCTTTAAAAATGAGGCAGCAAGAGTTTTAAAAAAATTGACCGGTATATATCGTGGCACCAGCTGCCAACGACACGGTGCGGAAACTGGTACCACAGACCGCGAACACAGCAGATTCACGTTCCACAATGTGATAAACATGTGGGAACTTGCTACTGATTCGCTTGTCACACACGTGCTGATACCGCTGATCATGCGGTTAGTGTGATTCCCGCGGAATCACACTAACCGCATCACACTAATCCTAATCACACCCACCCCTTGGTGCCCGACGAAAATCGGGCACCAAGGGGTGGGTGATGTTTTGTAACTATGGGTATTTAGCCAGAGAAACAGGATGGGCGATCACTCTCTTTCTCGAGTGGGGGAGGGACGGGGGCAGTGCGTTTATACGGTATTTTATGGTACGTCTCTTCTGGCAATAGCCAGAGAGACTAGTTTTTCGAAGCAGCAGTCTCCCGGTTGCAGCCGCAGAAGAGGTCTGTCCACCGGAAGAGTCCCACGGGGTGGCGTGGCAACGGACGGCTACCCACTCTCGGGACGTCCAGCCCTGCCCGTCCCCTCCCTTCGTGGAGGGCCAGGCTGTGCGCTCCTGCGGCCTCTCTCTCGAGCGCAGGCCCCTGTGGGGCAGCCCAGACTTCTCCGGCTGCGAGGACGCCAGGCTGGCACAGCTCAGGTGGAAGGCAAGTGCAACCGCAAGTGACTGCTAGGGTCTTAGAAAAACACCAAATCCCACCCCCACCTCCCCAGATAAAAGCAAAACGAAATTTGAATGGGTTGGGTAGGACAGGTTGTCGCCAAATTAACTTTCGGTGGAAAAAAGTAAAGAAAATGTTTACTGCAATGTTTACGTTGCGAGACTCGTTTTGTAAGTCGGGAGCAGTTTCAAAATGCGCCTCTATCTTGAAGCGTCGACCCTGAAATAAAAGAGTGATTTGGAATTGCTCAAACGAGTCTCAGGATGTAAATATTGCGGTAGATATTTTGTTCGTTTGTTCGGGAAAAGTTTATTTTGTGCTTGTGTATCTCGTCGAGGCACTTTAAAAATCTTTGAGCCTTCTTACTTTGGTGAAGAAGGAAGACCAGTGAGGCTGTACTATGGTGGGAATGAAGTAATGGCCGGCCGCGATTCGGCAAGCCAGAGTGGAAAGCCTGGAAAGGTTGTTGTTGTCGCTCATAGATGGCGGTAGCTGTCCAGAGTTTTGTGTCATCATTTGTTTGCTGGTGGACACAATCCTGGGGAAACTAGCCCTTAACAGCTCTGCTGTAAAAATATTTTTTTTTGGGGCAGTTGGGCATTTTTTTAAGAATAAGTGTTTTGAGCGCTGCAGTCCTCTGAAATCACAAGACGATGTTGTGGGGTCACGACAGTTTGGGGCACGGTGGTGGCCTTGAACCTCAAGATGTGTTCCAATCGAAAGCTCAAAGCAAATGCAGTAAGCTTGCGATAATTCAAATTTGGATATTTCATACTTGTGGTTGATCCAAACAAATTTTTAAATTTTGGATGTCCCGCTGTGTTCTTTATGTATTCATAAGCTGCTCGATTTGATCGGCGTTATCATTTAATTCATACTTTTTGTTCTCGCGACCGAGTTGAGTGTGCTTCTTTCCAAGCAGTGGTGCACTGCAGAGAGGCAACACCCGCGGAACTTCCTTCTACGGGTATTGCTTCTCTGCAGCGCACCGGTGCTCGGTGAGAAGTGCACTCAATGGGGCTCAAGAAGGGCACAGATGAGCTATGAGACAGGCACCACACTGAAATTTCCATAGCAACTTGCGCGAACGCTCTTATGTGGTGGCATGTCATAGGTCCACGTCATGGCGTCTGTGCAAGTGGCTATAAACTGCAGCGCGGTGCCTATTTTCATCGCTCATGTGTTCCCTGTCTAATAGTTCACATTAGACAACTTCTTGGCCCAATGAACAAACTTAATTTTGTTTTGAGCTCTCATGTGCTGTGTGAACAGTCCACGATAAACAACAGTTTTTGAGGAATAAATAAAGTTATGTCATACATTTCACAAATGTTTTGTGTGTGGCATACCTCCTTATGATCAGTAGGCCTATGTGGAGGAAGCCGTAAAATATCTGCTTTGAGTGTGTAGCCATTCATTTGGTAAATCATAATTTTATCTTGCATCATATTTAGATGAAGTTCGGATAATTCAAACTTCTGATAATTAAAACAAAATTCGTGGCTTCCCGGAGTTTGAATTAATGAGAGTCTACTGCACAAGCTAGTGCCCATCACGAATTTCCGAGTTTACACCGTCTCCGTCGTCGAGGGCACACCGGAAGAAGTTCCCCTCAGTTCCCCTCGTCATCTTTTCTTGCGTCCATGCAGCTGGAGAGCCTGCGCATGGGTTACCTGGTGTCGTCGCCGCCCCAGCTGGCGTCCGAGCTGAGAGGCTACCTGTCCGGTCGTGCCCTGGGTCCCGGAGAGGGCCAGCCCCTCGTGTCGCTCTTGGCGGGGCTGCTGGGCTACCTGGAGCACCCCCTCCTGCGCCAGGGGGGACGCCCCGCAAGGGCCGCGGTCGAGGTGAATCCTTGTCCTGGTTGTCATTCTTGTCTGTTTATTTATTCGTCTGTTTTGTACACCCTCGGGTAGCTGTAAAACACTCAGGATTTTCATATATTTCCTACTTTTTTCGCACATTGTTCTTTCTTGGCTCGAGAAACTTTTGACAATTGTAATGAAGGGCCGTTTCTCGTAGACGGTAATACTTGCATTTGTTCTCGCAAATACCGTTAAACCTTCGCTCTGGTCGAATGCAGTTGCAGGGCCACCTCACAGATTGTGACGGCGTGCTTGCTCGTCGCGAGATCGAAGAAGCTCGGTCGTAAGCAAATGCTAGTGTGTGAGTGGGCCTTAGGGCATTGGAGAGGAGAGTGGTTACAAACTATAGTGATAAAGTGACGAGGAGGAGTCGTTAGTATGGTAAAATATGACTCCTAGTTAGACAATATTGGCTACGGCGTTCTTGAACTCTTCGGGGTCTTCGATCGATGCTGTTGTCGTGGGAAGGCGATTCCACCCTTGCGATGTGTCAGGAAAAAATAACCGTAGCAGTGCTGCGACAACGGTTAAAGGGAGGACCCTAACATTCCTTATGTCCTTCTCCTCCAACTCATTAAATTTTCACATGTGCTGCAATTTGTTGTGCTAGGTGCAAACAATTGTTTTTTTATCCATTGTAGTTTTCAAGATATTCACACCTTTATCACATACGTTTCTCCCCGACTTTTTTTTACAATACCCCTTGAAAAACCATGGCAAAAAGCATGTCTGCATGCTATACAAAGAGTCGACAGTGCAACAAAACTACTATTATAATTTTAGCAGCATTCTAGAAAAAGCTGTTGCGTGTTCAAAATCTTTCACTGATAATTAAGAATGAGTCAATAAAGTTTATGCATATTAGAAAACACCTTGCAGTTAACACTTTCCAGTAGGGTTGTGCGAATATTCGGAATTTCAAATAGTAGTTTCGAATAATACACTATTCGATATTCACTTCGAGAAGAACTGCACTATTCGCGTTTTTCGAAGTGTTGATTGCGTCGGGTTAGCCCCGTTGAGTGCGCTTCTTAGCGAGCACCGGAGCACTGCAGAGAAGCAATACCCGCAAAAGCGAGCTTCGCAAGTGTTGCTTCTCTGCATTACATCGGTGCTCAGTAAGAAGCACACTCAACGGGGTAACCTGCCGCGATAAACACTTGGAAAAGTATGAATATCGCCATTGCGTGCTTGGAAGAAAAGCATACATTCAAGCGGGATGGTGCACGCGTGCCATCTGCATTTGAAAATAAATGGAAACTTTGTGAGTGTCTATATCTACATTGTAGTAAAAGTTTCAAAATTAAACTTACTGTTATGCAAGAGTATTATGTTGGGCAGAGATGCCCTTACAGCCTGCATTCATCATGCGCGATTCATTCTCTCTTAACTCGAGATTAAAGAAAAAATATTTTATATAGCAAGATTTGTAAATTCACTCAATTGGGTATAGTTAACCATCTCTATAGGATTCATTTTATGTCAAATCTGTCGTTTACTTGCCATCCCAAGACATCAGACCTTCTTAGTTCACAGTTTATAAATATAGATAGATTAAACTTGGCTTGTAAATGAACAAGTGGAACAACCTTCACAAGTTTAGCTGGGTTTTCATCTAAGCATTATGCAATGGTAGTGAAAGGTGTGGAAAAACTATTCGATATTCGATTAGAAAATATTCGGCCAAAACCACTATTCGCTTCGAATTCGCTTCAAACTCAAAAATCCACTATTCGCACAAGACTACTTTCCAGGAATCTTGGTCTTGTTGCACTCTCTTATTTTTGAGGTATCCAAAACTTCTAAAAAGTATTCAGACACAGCATACGACAACCTGACAATTTCCATCATTGGTCATCATTCTTTTTTCTGCAAGATATGAGATATAAAAGGGGTGATTGGATATGGCGAGGGGAGCTCAATCTATATGTTTCCCAACATTTGAGATCACTTATGCTCAGTGAAGGGTTTAGCTGTTTTGAAAGGGGTAACTACTATACACCAGGCATGTGCAAATAGTGGATTTTGAGTTTGAAGCATATTCGAAGCGAATAGTGGTTTTGGTCGAATGTTTTCTAATAGAATATTGAATGGTTTCTCCAAGCTTTTCCCTACTGCACCATGCCTAAACAAAAACCCATCTGAACTCGTAAAGGTTGTTCCCGAGCTTCCATTTGTCCTCATCCAAGCTAAATTAATTTTAATCTAGCTATATTTATGGACTGTGACCTCAGAAAGCCCACTGCCTACACAGGAATGACAAGTAAATGATGCATTTGACATAAAATGAAACCTAAAGAGATGACCAGCTATACCTAATCAAGGGGGATTCATAAATCTTTTTTGCTATATGCAAATATTCTTTACTAAATTTAGAATTTGAGAAAATAAAAAAATCATGAGCCATTCCACTCTGTGAAGGTGGATGACCAGCGAAGCTGTTTAGCACACAACACAGACGTCACACAGAATTTTGAACAAAGATACAAACACGTTTGTTGTCCCGATCGGTAGTCATTGTGACGAAAGGTCACACATGTGCAGGGCTATCGCCGCCCTGAGGAGCCAAAGGAGACTAGACGCGCGACGGGACCGCCACCTGGCAGAAGGAAAGGAAACTAGGCACGCAAGTGCTTGGAACAACGATAAAGAGAGGGCGATGCGAGCCCGCTCCGAGTTTTTGTTGACGCTCGCCAAAAACGCACAGAACCCTAGCCATAAACAGCTTCACTGTAAAAAGACAATCATGAATGATGAATGTTGGTTGTCAGGACATCTCTCCTAACATACTCTTGCATAATAGCCACAGTTTAGTTTTAAAAATTTTACTGTAGCATAGATACCAACATTCACAAACATTCCATTTATTTTTACACACCCCATGGCGAGGGGGAGCCTCCATCTATATGTTTCCCAACATTTGAGATCACTTGTGCTCAGTGAAGGTTTTAGCTGTTTTGAAAGGGGTAACTACTATACACCAGGCATGTGCAAATAGTGGATTTTGAGTTTTGAAGCGTATTCGAAGCGAATAGTGGTTTTCCAGGAATCTTGGTCTTGTTACACTCTCTTATTTTTGAGGTATCCAAAACTTCTAAAAAGTATTCAGACACAGCATACGACAACCTGACAATTTCCATCATTGGTCATCATTCTTTTTTCTGCAAGATACGAGATATAAAAGGGGTGATTGGATATGGCGAGGGGAGCTCAATCTATATGTTTCCCAACATTTGAGATCACTTGTGCTCAGTGAAGGGTTTAGCTGTTTTGAAAGGGGTAACTACTATACACCAGGCATGTGCAAATAGTGGATTTTGAGTTTGAAGCGTATTCGAAGCGAATAGTGGTTTTCCAGGAATCTTGGTCTTGTTACACTCTCTTATTTTTGAGGTATCCAAAACTTCTAAAAAGTATTCAGACACAGCATACGACAACCTGACAATTTCCATCATTGGTCATCATTCTTTTTTCTGCAAGATACGAGATATAAAAGGGGTGATTGGATATGGCGAGGGGAGCTCAATCTATATGTTTCCCAACATTTGAGATCACTTATGCTCAGTGAAGGGTTTAGCTGTTTTGAAAGGGGTAACTACTATACACCAGGCATGTGCAAATAGTGGATTTTGAGTTTGAAGCGTATTCGAAGCGAATAGTGGTTTTCCAGGAATCTTGGTCTTGTTACACTCTCTTATTTTTGAGGTATCCAAAACTTCTAAAAAGTATTCAGACACAGCATACGACAACCTGACAATTTCCATCATTGGTCATCATTCTTTTTTCTGCAAGATATGAGATATAAAAGGGGTGATTGGATATGGCGAGGGGAGCTCAATCTATATGTTTCCCAACATTTGAGATCACTTGTGCTCAGTGAAGGGTTTAGCTGTTTTGAAAGGGGTAACTACTATACACCAGGCATGTGCAAATAGTGGATTTTGAGTTTGAAGCGTATTCGAAGCGAATAGTGGTTTTCCAGGAATCTTGGTCTTGTTACACTCTCTTATTTTTGAGGTATCCAAAACTTCTAAAAAGTATTCAGACACAGCATACGACAACCTGACAATTTCCATCATTGGTCATCATTCTTTTTTCTGCAAGATACGAGATATAAAAGGGGTGATTGGATATGGCGAGGGGAGCTCAATCTATATGTTTCCCAACATTTGAGATCACTTGTGCTCAGTGAAGGGTTTAGCTGTTTTGAAAGGGGTAACTACTATACACCAGGCATGTGCAAATAGTGGATTTTGAGTTTGAAGCGTATTCGAAGCGAATAGTGGTTTTCCAGGAATCTTGGTCTTGTTACACTCTCTTATTTTTGAGGTATCCAAAACTTCTAAAAAGTATTCAGACACAGCATACGACAACCTGACAATTTCCATCATTGGTCATCATTCTTTTTTCTGCAAGATACGAGATATAAAAGGGGTGATTGGATATGGCGAGGGGAGCTCAATCTATATGTTTCCCAACATTTGAGATCACTTGTGCTCAGTGAAGGGTTTAGCTGTTTTGAAAGGGGTAACTACTATACACCAGGCATGTGCAAATAGTGGATTTTGAGTTTGAAGCGTATTCGAAGCGAATAGTGTTTTCCAGGAATCTTGGTCTTGTTACACTCTCTTATTTTTGAGGGTATCCAAAACTTCTAAAAAGTTATGTCAGTATGGTAAAATATGACTCCTAGTTAGACAATATTGGCTACGGCGTTCTTGAACTCTTCGGGGTCTTCGATCGATGCTGTTGTCGTGGGAAGGCGATTCCACCCTTGCGATGTGTCAGGAAAAAATGACCGTAGCAGTGCTGCGACAACGGTTAAAGGGAGGACCCTAACATTCCTTATGTCCTTTCTCCTCCAACTCATTCAATTTTCACATGTGCTGCAATTTGTTGTGCTAGGTGCAAACAATTGTTTTTTTATCCATTGTAGTTTTCAAGATATTCACACCTTTATCACATACGTTTCTCCCCGACTTTTTTTTACAATACCCCTTGAAAAACCATGGCAAAAAGCATGTCTGCATGCTATACAAAGAGTCGACAGTGCAACAAAACTACTATTATAATTTTAGCAGCATTCTAGAAAAAGCTGTTGCGTGTTCAAAATCTTTCACTGATAATTAAGAATGAGTCAATAAAGTTTATGCATATTAGAAAACACCTTGCAGTTAACACTTTCCAGTAGGGTTGTGCGAATATTCGGAATTTCAAATAGTAGTTTCGAATAATACACTATTCGATATTCACTTCGAGAAGAACTGCACTATTCGCGTTTTTCGAAGTGTTGATTGCGTCGGGTTAGCCCCGTTGAGTGCGCTTCTTAGCGAGCACCGGAGCACTGCAGAGAAGCAATACCCGCAAAAGCGAGCTTCGCAAGTGTTGCTTCTCTGCATTACATCGGTGCTCAGTAAGAAGCACACTCAACGGGGTAACCTGCCGCGATAAACACTTGGAAAAGTATGAATATCGCCATTGCGTGCTTGGAAGAAAAGCATACATTCAAGCGGGATATTGCACGCGTGCCATCTGCATTTGAAAATAAATGGAAACTTGTGAGTGTCTATATCTACATTGTAGTAAAAGTTTCAAATTAAACTTACTGTTATGCAAGAGTATTATGTTGGGCAGAGATGCCCTTACAGCCTGCATTCATCATGCGCGATTCATTCTCTCTTAACTCGAGATTAAAGAAAAAATATTTTATATAGCAAGATTTGTAAATTCACTCAATTGGGTATAGTTAACCATCTCTATAGGATTCATTTTATGTCAAATCTGTCGTTACTTGCCATCCCAAGACATCAGACCTTCTTAGTTCACAGTTTCTAAATATAGATAGATTAACTTGGCTTGTAAATGAACAAGTGGAACAACCCTCACAAGTTAGCGGGTTTTCACTCTAAGCATTATGCAATGGTAGTGAAAGGTGTGGAAAAAAACTATTCGATATTCGATAGAAAATATTCGGCCAAACCATATCTCGCTCGAATTCGCTTCAAACTCAAAAATCCACTATTCGCACAAGACTACTTTCCAGGAATCTTGGTCTTGTTACACTCTCTTATTTTTGAGGTATCCAAAACTTCTAAAAAGTATTCAGACACAGCATACGACAACCTGACAATTTCCATCATTGGTCATCATTCTTTTTTCTGCAAGATATGAGATATAAAAGGGGTGATTGGATATGGCGAGGGGAGCTCAATCTATATGTTTCCCAACATTTGAGATCACTTATGCTCAGTGAAGGGTTTAGCTGTTTTGAAAGGGGTAACTACTATACACCAGGCATGTGCAAATAGTGGATTTTGATTTTGAAGCGTATTCGAAGCGAATAGTGGTTTTCCAGGAATCTTGGTCTTGTTACACTCTCTTATTTTTGAGGTATCCAAAACTTCTAAAAAGTATTCAGACACAGCATACGACAACCTGACAATTTCCATCATTGGTCATCATTCTTTTTTCTGCAAGATATGAGATATAAAAGGGGTGATTGGATATGGCGAGGGGAGCTCAATCTATATGTTTCCCAACATTTGAGATCACTTATGCTCAGTGAAGGGTTTAGCTGTTTTGAAAGGGGTAACTACTATACACCAGGCATGTGCAAATAGTGGATTTTGAGTTTGAAGCATATTCGAAGCGAATAGTGGTTTTGGTCGAATGTTTTCTAATAGAATATTGGATGGTTTCTCCAAGCTTTTCCCTACTGCACCATGCCTAAACAAAAACCCATCTGAACTCGTAAAGGTTGTTCCCGAGCTTCCACTTGTCCTCATCCAAGCTAAATTAATTTTAATCTAGCTATATTTATGGACTGTGACCTCAGAAAGCCCACTGCCTACACAGGAATGACAAGTAAATGATGCATTTGACATAAAATGAAACCTAAAGAGATGACCAGCTATACCTAATCAAGGGGGATTCATAAATCTTTTTTGCTATATGCAAATATTCTTTACTAAATTTAGAATTTGAGAAAATAAAAAAATCATGAGCCATTCCACTCTGTGAAGGTGGATGACCAGCGAAGCTGTTTAGCACACAACACAGACGTCACACAGAATTTTGAACAAAGGTACAAACACGTTTGTTGTCCCGATCGGTAGTCATTGTGACGAAAGGTCACACATGTGGAGGGCTATCGCCGCCCTGAGGAGCCAAAGGAGACTAGACGCGCGACGGGACCGCCACCTGGCAGAAGGAAAGGAAACTAGGCACGCAAGCGCTTAGAACAACGATAAAGAGAGGGCGATGCGAGCCCGCTCCGAGTTTTTGTTGACGCTCGCCAAAAACGCACAGAACCCTAGCCATAAACAGCTTCACTGTAAAAAGACAATCATGAATGATGAATGTTGGTTGTCAGGACATCTCTCCTAACATACTCTTGCATAATAGCCACAGTTTAGTTTTAAAAATTTTACTGTAGCATAGATACCAACATTCACAAACATTCCATTTATTTTTACACACCCCATATGCACGCGTGCACCATCCCGTTTGAAAGTGGGCTTTCTTTTTAAGAATGTGACTGAAATATTCATACTTTTCAAAGTGCCGCAGTCGGTTAGCCCCATTGAGCATGCTTCTTTCTAAGCGCCGGTGCACTGCGGAGAAGCAACACCCGCAGAAGCGAGCTTCACCGGTGTTGCTTTCCACAGTGCGCCGGTGCTCGGTAAGAAGCGCGCTCGACAGGGCTAACCGGCCGCGGTCAACACTTAGAAAAGTGTGAATATCAGAGTTCATCTTGAACCGAATATCGAATAACATATTATTCGAAACTACTATTTGAAAATTTGAATATTTGCACAATTCTGCTAAACTCCATTTCATATGCTTTTTTTTTTTTCATTTCTCTTCACCTCTCCCACTCTTTGTAGGCCTTCTTGGACGTTAGCTCGCATCTTCTCTCCCACAAGCCCCTGCTGCTACAGGACCAAACTGTGAGTGTCTGCGCATGCGAGGAGGACGGTTCCCGTTAACTGGTTAATTGTTCATTAACCCTTCAAGTGCCACGCCCTGGTACACTCGGGCACATTCCTGTGTGGTTTCAGTTTCGGTTTGCTCCCTGCCCCTCCCAGCTGGGCTGTCACTTCTTTTTAACTGTAGCGGCATCTGTGAACAAGCGATGGAAAGAATATTTTGTCTTTTGGTGTCACACTTTTTGATGGCATGTAAATTTTTGGTTTTGTTTAGGCGACTTCTGTTTTGGTGTGCTCCTTCATTGCTATAGAACGGCGAATCTATGTCGTTTGGCCTTACGCTTCATGGCGAGCATCGAGATCTAGGAGTTACTGATTAACTCGGTGTTCGACGGCTGTGAAAACGAGGACGTTACAGTTCCGAATAGACAAAGGCCGAGTAAGGCCGCTCAAAAGAGTGACCTCCGGGTGCTGGGTCGAGGCGCCACCACGTATTACTGCGTCTCAAAAAGTGCAATACGATAGATGTGTCATAGGTTTGGAGGCACGCGGACCTTCAATTAGCTTTCTGCTCATAAAATAGTGTGTCTTTTATAGTTAAATATTCTTTGCAGAGCGTGCAACGGTGTTAGAGAGTCTGAAATTTGCGTTCGATGTGCGGGGGAGAAAAGCTTGGCACCCCGGGGGGTTAACAGTCTAACCGTCGTTGCTCGTGGCACGCGTCGTGCAGTTCATGGGTGACCTGCAGAGGCACGTGCTGCAGTTTGGACTCCTTGCGTCGGAGGCGCTTGGCCCTGGCACCATCTTGAACCTTGATCGTCCCGCCCTCGGTGAGTTGGGTCCTTTGATCGGTGTTGCGCGGTACCATGCCCGGAACAGATGTGCATGCGTGACGGCGCGAGAGTCTGTCTACAGACGCGACGTTGAAGTTCTTGTTTGTTCGAATGCGGAGGTGGCGACCTGCTGTCTTCAAATCATAACTTGTCCAGTTTTAATTTCAATGATTTATTAATTTCTAAAAATAGTAACGGCTCCTAAAAGCGATGTACAAGGTAAGCAAACTGGGCACCATCGTAAGATACTTGGCGAAACTGGGTTAATCTAGACATGGGCGTTTGTCCGGTCAGAGCGGGTGCTTAGCGTATCATTTGCCTAATTTCCAAGTTTTCTAAGTGTTAATAGTGGGTGCTTGAATGAAGTGGGCCCTTCTGCGGTGTTTTACGGTAATTATACAATTAAATAATTAATTATTGCTTTGGCTCGTTAAAACTGGAACTCAATGTGAAGGCTGAAGACAGTCTTGCGGGAAGAACGCCATAGCTAAGCAGTTACTAGTTTTTCCTTAATAACCAAGATTTATTTTATTTGGGGTAAGTGTTTTTTTTTTATTTTTTTTTCTGACTGGTTAGTGATTGAGACTAGCTGTCTATACCAATAAGGATCACCCTTTTTCTCGTTGGGCGTCTTCAGAACGATTTTGGTCTCCCCGATTTGGCTACAGTGGTGGCTTTGGGGCGCTTCACCAGACGGCCCGGGGAGCCGGTGGTGGTGAACATTCCCGTGGGTGGCGCCCTCGGCGGTTCCGCGTCGTGGGCCGGCAACGCGGTGCAGTTACACCTGGCGCCGGCACCCAACGAAGGTGGGTGCCGCTTTGGCCGGAGTTTTACCGACTAGTAGTTCTCTAAATTTGTAGCATCCCAATAGGGTCTCTGGATTGCATCTCCGGCTCGCGTGTTTCCGACGTCATTATTATGATTGCACGGTTCTAACGCACCCCCAATTCCAACACGCAGGCAGATTTAGCTTCCAATCTTCAAAAAGTAAATAGCTGCCAATTCTACCGTGCAGGCAAAACAATGAAGGTTGAACACGTACCTTGTAGAACAGATTTTATGAAACGCACGCCAACTTAAAAATAAATTTGCACTAATTGCTGTTGTCGGAGTCCAATGACGGTTCTTTGCTGTCCACAGAGGTAATCCTTGCTTTTGTCTAAAGCGTTTTAGGGGCCGTGCTTCTTGCACTTGTACGAGTGCGTGACCTTCGCCCCTGGGAGCCACGACTTTTACTTACAGCTTCGCTTGGGGTTTCCACGTTTGGCTGGCTTGGGCCGGTGTGTCGCCTCCTCTTATTCCTACCTTCGTGATGTAAACAAACAATCAATCACAATGGCGATGGGGCTAGGCACCTCATACTGAGCCTCGGATTTTTCTTTTGAGTTTCGGTTTTTGGTTTTGATTGTAACGCACATGTATTTTTGGTTGCTGATTTTGGTGAAAAAACAGTGCATCAGAATCGTGCAAACATGGTATTTCGTCAGCAGAGGGAGAGAGAGAGAGGGAAAAAAAGATTAAGGTTGTGAAGGGCCAAATGACGGTGCTCGCGTCACCACCACTTACGACCGCTGGCGATGAGCTGGAAAGCCAGGTCTGTGCAACGTCCTATAGTGGAACGCAGGAGTTGTGAAGCGGTTGGTCACACTCGAGTGTCTGAATTAGCCTATAGTTTGTTCCAGTCCAGAATGAGGGCCTTGTCATTGCAGAGGAGGCCCCTTCGGAGGTGTTGGTGGCAGTGGCCCTGTTCAAGACCTTGGGGGAACTGCTGCCCGAGCGATTCCTGGCACGACATGGGTGCGTCTCTATCACCAGCGTGTTGAGCGCCTGCAACGCTTGCCGCTTCAGCTCTGCATTTCCTTCCTAGGAGGCATACGGTTCTGTGGGAGACTTCGGAACGTCACGTCTCACCGCGAATGTCCTTTGGGTGTCCATAGGATCGTAAATGTCTTCTAAGATGCGGGAAGATCCTGCAAGGTGGCAAAAAAAACCGAGACTGGGGAACAAAGTCAGATCTTCTGTTGGTTCCTCGGTCTCGGATTTTGGCAACATTCAAAGGCCACAACGGCTTGCTTGTCTCTTTGCCATTATCTCCATCCAACATTCTGCTTTCTTCTTGTTTTGTGTCGCCAATATTACCGTGCCACTACAATCCAAATGGCTGTATCTGAATTGGAAAACAAAATATGAAAGCCGTTTACAACTCCCTGTAAGGCCGAATTGGAGCGCAGCTCTTGAGGAGGAGGATGGAAGGGTACTGAGGGGAGGGTATAGCCCTCCTTTCTCCTCCTCCCCTCACGGGGGTCACGTGACCTCGGGGAGGGGGGTCACGTGACCTGAGGTGTCACAGGACCTGGGGGTCACGTGACCTGTGGGGTCACGTGACCCCCTGAAGTCACGTGACCTCGGGGAGGGGGGGTCACGTAACCTCGGGGAAGGGGGTTCACGTGACTCCCCTTCCCGAGGTCACCGAAGGAGCCCGAGGTCCTCCCGAAGGAACCCGAGGTCCTCCCAAAGGAACCCGAGGTCCTCCTGAGGTCCTCCCGAAGGAACCCGAGGTTCTCCCAAAGGAACCCGAGGTCCTCCCAAAGGAACCCGAGGTCCTCCCAAAGGAACCCGAGGTCCTCCTGAGGTCCTCCCGAAGGAACCCGAGGTCCTTCGGGAGGACCTCGGCTCCCTTCGGGAAAATTTACCCATAATGCACCGCGCGGTTATGCCGACGGCGACGCCGCTCAAGCCGGAAACGGGCGCCTAAGAGCTGCGCTCTAAAAAAAAAAAAAGAAAGGTACCATAAAATATTGAGCAAGTTCCCACCGTAAGGGAGGTAATCACAAAAAAATGGGGATGGGGATGGGTGCTTGTTTGGTCCACGAGCAGAAAAGCAGAAGGAACAGGGTAGGCCTCATCTGATTTAAGGGAACTGTAGACGAGCAGTACAAGAGTGGTCTGTCAGAACTTTAAGTTTTAAAATTGGCTGTGCTGCTCTCATCAGGCCTGCTTTGCACTAGTGCTCTTGCATTGAGCTTCACCGCTTCGCACCGATGGACTCTAGCAAAGCTTCGCCACTTTCTATTGGCTCTTTGGAGATGTATCTGACACAGAAAAGCACCTCGGCTAGCTCAGTGCGCTCGGAAGCTTACCGTTGTGCGTGCTTATTGCGACATGGGTGCATGCATAATGTTCTAAAGTAACCTCTCTTCTCTGCAGAGATCAAGAGGACCAGCTGCACGAACTCTACTCCAGCCTGCTGGGTGTGGCCCTGAGCAAAGAAGAAGGCGTTCGAGTGCGAGTGCGCCTCGCTCATTCCCGCCAGGTGAGGCTAGACCTTCTTTAGTTGGGTTGAAAAATCCGGCCCGGTACGTGCCTGTTACGAAAAAAACGAAGTTTCGTTTTGACTTTTTTTTTTTTTTCTTTGGCGGCCGACGTACAGGAGCGACGGGAGGCGGTGTGCGGTCGGGCCGATCTCTCGAGAAGGTGAGTTCGTTTGCGCTTTCCGCAGTGCTTCGATGCCGGCGGTACCGGGGACTATAGTATGGGGTGCGGCACGATTGACACCGGGTGCTCGAAATAATTCTGAGAGCGTTATAGGCGACACCTCTCGTAAATGGTGCGTAGATGTTTGTGTCTCGCAAATACCGCAAAGCCTGGAGGCTAGTGGTGCGCGGATCGTAAGCGTTCCAAGACTACCCGACAGGAGGCCCCGGTGTCGGTCGTGAGGTCGTGCGTGACTTGGGGTGACGGGCGTCTCTCCCTTCCAGCGCCATCCACTTTTTGCTGGACGGATGCCGCAACGAGAGACGACCCAACAACGAGAGCGCCACTTGGTGCTCTTGTAGGCAGCCCGGCACCCACGCCTTGCTGGTGGAAGAGCCGCGTCAGGTGGGGCGATTTCGGTTTTGAACCGGTGCCACGTGGTGGGCCGTATTGCCGCGTGCTAGTAAACGAGCGCGCAGCATTCGTTTACTACGCAGCTTACCCCCAGCTTACCATCTCATTTTAGCTTCTCTTCTAGAAAGCTCCAGCTTCTGTTCTCGACAATTATCGCGTGGTGAGGGTTAGAATCCTCCTAAACACGGCGCGCTTGTAACAGCAGCCAGGGCACACTGCTTTGGTCTGTTGCCTTTTCTTCGCTGCTGCAGAACATGTGGTTCTTTGACATTTTATTTGTAGGCACAAGTTTGCCCCAGCAAACATGCATTTTCGATTATACAGTTGTCAACCGTTTTACATCTTTTACATTATTACAAGATAAGAGCCTGTTCGAAGTGAGGCAGTCATGTACGTTCATATTGAAGGATTCCACTTCCACTACTGCTTGTGTTTCGTGAAATTGGCTGAAGTCCCTCGCACTTCAGCGATACTTGTTGCCATTGCGTGTGCAAGATTTTCCTTGTCCTATGGACTGACAATTCCTGTATACTTCAGCAATCTCAATTGCATAACTAGTAATTTTCTTTTTTCTAATACTGCAATGTACTTTACAAAATGGAATGACCTGTCACACTATATTATGTATTAGAAATACTTCGTATATTGTTTTGTATGGTCAGTTTTATTATTTGTTATTTTCATTTTGTGCCAAATTGACAACTACTGTAAAACCCTTAATGTTTGCGAGCCCTTAATTTTCGCGAATTGACAAATTCGCGAAATTTAAGGGCACACAAAAACTTATATTTTTAAGAGTTTCAATGCAGGCATCTGGAATTCACGAAATTTAGTGGCTGCAGTTATGTGCTCTGTGACTGATTTGCGAGAAATAGGGGCTACGAAAATAAAGGGTTTTACAGTATTAGTTTGTATAATGTCAAGTAAGCATATGTGGCCTAATATACCATATTTATTAGAATAGAAGTCTACCTTTTTTGGGGGGGAATGTTGTCAAAAATTAAGGGTCGACCTATAATCGTGACCAAAGAATTTCGACCTACATTCGCGGCCAAAATTTGAAACCCTACTGAGGGCATGGAGCTATCAATCACCTAGCCGGCGTCGCCGTAGAGCCGCGCGGCTTGTTTTAAAAAGCTTTTGATGCACAAAAACAACCGAAACCGACAGCCCGTGGCCGCTGGCCACCGCTCTGGCGCACATCCCTCGAGCGTCGGGTTTCGCCATCGCGCCTGTAGCGTTCCCCCCTCGCTGGGCAAGGGGGAAGGGGAGGGAGAGGAACGCGATGCGCCATGCACTTTGCCCTCCATCTCTCTCTCCCTCGCGAACGCGCACAAAAAAGAAAAGTTGAAATTCTTTAGTTGTTGTTGTTGTTTTTTTTTCGGCGGCTCGCGTGTTGCTCACGGGACTTGCAGCGTTGCTCGCGCCTTTGTATTTGCTCTTTCGTCGCTTCGCCCGTCTCCACCTTCTTTCATTTCTTCTTGCCATCATTTTACAAAGGTGTCAGTGAGGTATTGTTGCGAATTTGCGAGGATGTCTACCAAGCTGACGAAGCTTCGGATGAGGATGACATGTCCGGAAGTTCTGACGATGATTAAGTTTTTGACATCGCCGTGTGATTTAGCTGAGAGTGCTGTAAATAAAGGTTTGTTTCTTTCTTTTGCCCTAACTTCCCCTGTTCCTTAAATAAAAAAAAGGTCGACCTATATTCGAATTATTTTTTTTTATTCTCGGTGGGCTCAATAAATAGGGGTCGACCTATTTTCGTGGTCGACCTACCTTCGGGTAAATACGTACTACTCTTTTTTTTATTTTAATACAATGCAAGAGGTTGACTATACTACGTGATGTGGAAGCATTTATATGTTTTATGACAGTCTTTCCTTCTACAATTTGTATTTGCCCCCGTCCTCATGTAATGGATGTTTAAAAGTTTGCTTTTGGATTGAATAAATAAAATTAAATATGTATTATAGAAACCTATGTGAGCAGGAGCCAGACAGTGAGCCATCAGCTGACTCTCAGAATCGCTCATCAGGGCCTGATTCAGGCTTGATCCCAACCATGATCTGGGCCGGATATGGATTCAGTCTGGGTTCAGACTTGATCACAACCAAGATCTTGGCCAGGCCTGGTTTCAAGCCTGCATTCAGACATGGATTCAGGCCTGAATCCATGTCTGAACTTTGTCCCGACCATAATCCGGGTCAGGCCAATTCAGGCCTTAATCTTGGCCAGGCCTGGATTGAAGCCTGCATTCAGGCCTGGATTCAGGCTTGATCCCAACCACGATCCGGGCCAGGCCAATATCGAGTTTTGAAAATCTACTCATCCAATATTTTCTGAACAAATGACGAAGAAAAATTGACCGCATCTCCACGTGGTGAATGATGTTGCTTGGGGCGAAGCTCTGGTGGTGCTTGTCTGCGTAGACGCCGAGCCGCAGCATGCCGAGCCTTTTCATTCATGTCAGTAGGAGAATGTGTGGTTTTCTTCTTTTTCTTTTTTTAAGCAGACAGATGGGATGGCATCTCAGAACCCCCTACTCTTTTTTTTCTTCTTTTTCTTTGAGCCTTTTCATTCATGTCAGTAGGAGAATGTGTGGTTTTCTTCTTTTTCTTTTTTTAAGCAGACAGATGGGATGGCATCTCAGAACCCCCTACTCTTTTTTTTCTTTTTTTTCTTTTTTCATAATTTTTTCATCTTTTTTTTTTCAAATTTTTTTTTTTCCCTACACGAGCACGTGAGCATGTGCTCACGTGCTCGTGAGCACGTGATCTAACGAGCAGAAGCACGAGCACCCGACGCCGGGCCTACAGCGGACGGACATGGCTAGCCCCTAAGGAGCTTCGCCCCTAAAAAGTGAGTAATGGCAACAGCCCACCTGCCTTCAACCTGTCGGGTCTGCAGGGTTTGACGGAAGGCGACCAGGAATCGGACCTGATTGCTGGTCTCGGCTGCGGTGCCTGCCTGGTTCTGGTACTGGTCACGCTGGTCGTGTTACTGCTGCGTTGTTGTCGGTACGTACACCTTGTTGAGAATTTGGTCGAGACCTTTGGCATTACTACACATCCCAACTATGTGGATCTACGATGACTCTGTGGACATGTGAACAGGCCTCTTATAGAGAAAATTGAATTTTCTTTCTGGCAGCTCACTTTCTGATGCATTGTTTATTTTGCCTCTAAGTACATATGATGTGGTTGGTGGCAGGTTAAGAATGCAGTTGAAGCTTTGTTCCCAGTGCGAGCTTACAAGTCCCTTAGTCTAACCGTATTGGGCTTTTTAATCTTGAACTTTTTAATTTGTTGAGTTCAACAGACTTCTTAATCTGCTGATCGAGATCAATGAACCCTGGACCCTTTTAGGTCCTTTAAACTCAACAATCTAGGACTTTTTTAATTTTGAACTTAATCCGTTGAGTTCAACAAGGCCTTAAACCCTGCAAAGTCCCTCTTCAACAGTCTTGGGCTTTTTAGACTGTTGAGTTCAATGGACCCTTGAACCCTGTTGAGTCCATTGAACTGAACGGTCTTCTTGGACTTCTTAATTTGTAGGACTTTTGAATCTGTTTAAATTCTTACTTTGCTGAAATCAGTGTACCTTTGGACTTTCTTGAGTCCCTTACTCAACATTCTTGGACTTCTTAATTTTTGGTTTTCTTAAATCTGGACTTCTTAACCTTTTGGACCTCTCAATCTGTTCGGCTTCTTAATCCGTTGGGCTTCTTCATATGTTGAGTTTAATGGATCCTTGGACCCTCGCTGTTCGAGTCCCTTAGACTCCGAAAGTCCGAGGCTCCTCGAAGCTCTATCTGTCGAGCCCTCGGACTCGACGGACTAGCAGCTCGGACTCGGCGACTCAGTAGACCGCCCGTGGACAATGTGCCCCGCAGGCATGGCGGTGGAGTGGAGGCCATCCAGGTGCAGGTGTGCCTAGCCCTGTGCGGGGCCCTGCTGGTGCTCCTGCAGGGGGTGAGGGCCCGCCTGCCACGCTCCTGCTTCCCGTACGCGGTGTCGGCACTGCAGCTCTGCCTGCTGGCCGCCTGCTGCCTCCAGCTGTGCACGGCCCTGGTGCTCTACATGCAGCTGGTTGACGCACGCAGCGTGAGGCACCCCGCCCTCAAGGTCGCAGCCCTCGGCTGGGGTGGGTGCGGCGTCTCTTGCCTTTTGGCTGGCGTTTGTTGCAATGCGCCGGCGGCATTGGAGGTGTTCGGGAAGTAACGGGAGGGGAGGGGGGGAGAAATAGAGCAGACAAAAGGTTGGGCATCCTCCTTTTTGCCGCGACGAGTAGAAGTCGTCTGAGCGCTCGTCGACTTCATTTATTTCTATACAATGCATGATGCCGGTGTCTTTGTGAAAAGTAAGCTAGGAACACACTATACTCCGTTCACCCTTAAGCTGAGACTAGAAGCTCCGCCTTCAGCGCAAGCTCGCTGGCTTCCGCAGTGCTTTGGTTGTGTGTGCTTGCGCGTTCACACTTGTGTTAGCAAAGGCAGAAAGCTCGTGCTGAAGGCGGAGCTTCTAGTCTCAGCTTAAGGGTGAACGGAGTATGGGCACAGACCTTACAGCTAATGTTTGGCTGCTGCTTTACGCATGTTAAGGTGTCGCCAGCGATATAGGTTCATCGGGACCGTCCACCAGGACCATCGATCTCCACGTCTGTGCCCCACCGTTCCGAGGCGACCGGAATGCACGGGACCTTTCTCTCTAGATTATTATATTAGCTTTATCGGTAGAAATGTCCAAAATGTCTAGCGGGAGGGGGCGGGGGGGGGGGTGTGATCGCCCCTCTCCTGTTTGAATGCCTTCGGTGGACGAGCTACAGACATTTTCGGTGCATCAGTTACTCGAGCCGCCACCGGTCGATGCGCGCTTTGGGCCGCCGTTGCCGGGCTGTATTTTGGCCTACGCCTGCATTTGGTTACCTCGCTTGTGAGCGTATCTGTGACGATAAGCGACCGCAGTGGGACGCGTAAGCTGCGTAAACGGCGTCCAACGGCCAAGACGTGCTATCTAGTGGTTTGCAAAAACTGCAGTGGCGACATAGGTCTGGAACCACGCTGTGTGCACTGAACATGCCCCGCTGAAGCACATGGACTGTCCACGTTTGGTGCCATTTTGCGATGCACCGATTGATACTGGCAGCACTTTTTCTCCGGGTTGCGCTCGTGAATTAGCGACTACTCGTTTGCGGGAGACTTTCTACCCAACGCATAGGTTGTCGGCTGTAACTCATTCCGGTGTGCCCAACATCGAATGGAATGTTTTTCTGATGAGCGGCGAAGCGCAGTGTTAAAGACCGCATACGAGTGGCTCCCGGGCGACGAGCGAAGTTTACTAGGAATCTAGTATACTCCGTTCACCCTTAAGCTGAGACTAGACGCTCCGCCTTCAGCGTGGGCTGGCTGGGTCCTGCAGTGCTTTGGTTGTTTGCGTGCCTGCACGTTCACACTTTTCTTAGCAAGGGCAGAAAGCTCGCACTGAAAGCAGAGCTTCTAGTCTCAGCTTAAAGGGACACTGACACTCCCCAAAAATTTTTTTCATTTTTTGCCAGGCGCTTCATTATGGTGTCGGAGGACTACCCAATTAATATTTTGCAACAGAGTAGCGTATATTTTTAATAAAGCCAAAAGACGCAACTGCTTGAAACCGAAACCCGTGCACGGAGGTCGGAGACGTGGAAAAAAGAGAGTGAGTGGCGGAAGTCACGTGGCTACACCCGACCGTGCGCTTTTTTTTTTTTTCCCCTCTGCGTAGCAGACGACATGTCACATGCGTGGCGGCGTAGCGGGAACTGCTTGCCGTGCGATTCTTTTGCAGTTATGTTTGTTCCGCTCGCTGTTCTGTACTGGAAGATGAGTTGTTTTGTACATTGAGGAGTTGGAGATGAGTAGTGAGTGCTTGTGGTGAATTTCCATGATCGGCTCTGAAAAGAATACACCCAAGATGTTGCGTGAAGAGCTGGCTCACATGTCCTGCGTCCGAAAAAAAGGGGCATTGTGCGACAGAGTTTCCGAAAGATTAACGGGATTGGGACCAATGGCTGGCTGCAATTCCTGTAGAACATTTACGGGCACCTCGGAAAGCGGACGCTACCTGATTTATATGCTCCTTGCATTTTGTGGAAAGTGATTACATTGAGTTCGCAGGTGTCAAGAAGGAAATCCCATACCATTTAATTCAGCGACGTTTCGTCCACAACATTTGTTTGTGATTTTTTTGTTTGTTTCTTCAGTGATAATTGTAAGAAAAAAGAAATGTAAACATCACAAAATCTTTGAAAAAGAAAAAAAAAAAGTACACTTTCACTGGGGATCGAACCCGGTCCTGCCGCGTGTGAAGCGGACGTCTTTCCCACTAAGCTGCTGGGGGATCTCTTTCCTTAATAATAATAAAGCTGATAAACTGTAAGTTGGAAAGTTTGCTGCCGATTTTCTTCCAGCAAAAGCACTCCCGGGTCGAAGTTGTAAAGCACCACGCATTGTCGACATTTGCACCTAGTAAAGAAATGGTACACGTGCATATTCAATTCGAAGTAGACACATCGTGCTTGACGTTTGCGCGAGCGATGTCTTCAGCCACAAGAAGGGAGCGACGGCTCGGTAACGTCTTCGTGCAAATCGGCTTGGTGGTCGGGCGTGTCGTACGTGATGAATACCAGTTCTTTCGATCAGTCCCAAATTTCTCTTTCGAAGGAAGACAGAATTCGCCGGTACCGTGAACGACAGTTCTGAAGTAGAGGTCCCACGCCCGGTCGTCCGCTGCCATCGCCGTCCCCGCGAGTCCCACGATACGCGAAACGACGCACGCACAGAATGCTTCCGGTTCTCTGTGGAACTTTTTTTTTTCAATCAACGTATTTGCAGCTTTTTAGAAGCCACAAAAAATGGGTTTCATATTTTTTTCTATTTTTAATATTGAGTGTGTGCCTTCAGTGACCAACGACTTTGATTAAATTTGGTGGTCGCGTCGAAACCTTAGAAAACGGCCCGTGACCACGGAAACGAGAGTGAGCGAGACTCGAACCGGCCAGTTCTTGATCGGCGGTTTTCGGGCGGAAAGAAACCGAATTTCGATCCGCAAATTGTGTTCTGGGTAGTTGAGCTCTCATATGTCACGTACAACTTAAAACCTTGGCGAGCATAAATACCCTGTCAGTGTCCCTTTAATGGTGAACGGAGTACAACCAAGGTGTGACGAGCAATAGCAAGCAATCCGCCCCAGCGACGACCCAGCCCGTTGTTGATCGCCAAGTGTTTTGCTTGCAAATCGCCTACGTGATTAAAGTGCCCAAATGCAGGGAGAAACGACCGCGACGAGTAAAGTATACACATGCAGCAATGGATAAGACTGCGATGGCCTTGCTGTGTCAACTCGACATTTGCAGAAGTCACGCTGAGTTTCAACTACATGTATTTCTGGCAAAAACGTAACAAATGTGACAAACTTGCAGGGTCAATGAAGTCTAGGCCATAATCTTTTGTTGTCGACCCATTCACAGCAACATTCCATCGTATATAACACCCCGGCTGTGGCTGGCAAAGCGCAGTACATGCGGTGCCACACGTAGTGCAGCAGCGGGAAAGTAGAGGCCGGCAACGGCGGACGAGTCACGTGTGCCCATGCATGATTGCCTGAAAGCATCTATATAGCCGAAGCACGTCTTCTACTGAAAAAAGTCAAATTGGTTGCTTGGATATCGCAACTTTCAGATCTTCATTGTTAGTGTACGGCCGTTAACCTTGAGTTGTTGCCATGCATCGAGCAGTGTTAAAAAAGTACTCATAATCACTTTGAAATGACGTTTCACTAAATGATGCTTATTTGAAGTTGGCTTTTCAGTAAACATACGTTTTACTTAATTTCAAACATAATCTGCCACTTGTATTTCAAGCACTTCTTGCATGTATTTCACTCGACACCGCTAAGATTCAGCCTTCTCTGTCGCCGCAATTGAATCGCGATTCCACCTGTACGTACGCACCGTCGTCATTGCGTTATCCTTTACATGCAGCTGAGGAGGTAGCCAGCATTTGACTATACACAAACTCGTCTCTGTTACGTCACGGCGCGGTGGTGGCGCGTCGGGCGCACTTCTGGTCTGGGGCTGTGGGCAGAAGTCCTTATGTGAGGTGTGTATTCCTGCGTTGTTTTAAAAGGAATCGGACAAAACCCTGCCTCCTCGTTAAAATGCCGCAATTGGGGCTGTAGCAAAAGAGTCGAGAAAGGTTCGAAGGTCAGTTTTCGTGTGCTCGGTTCGTCTGAGAACGTAAATATGTGCCGTGAAAAGGGAAAACCAGACGCCATCGGACAACGATTGCTTGGGCGGGAAGCACTTTGGGTTGAATTCATGGATACTTGTGGTCATCAGATTTAGTTGTTTTGTTCCAACATGAACGCCGGAAAGCCGTCAAGTTGTACGGACCACCTGCGGACTACGATCAGTGCGTCTTCAAGTTCAAACGGCCGCATGATCGTTCGAACTGTCGTCTGCTCTTTCAGACGTTTCTGCTTGTCGTCTGCTCTTTTAGACGATACCGGCCCGTAGACCAAATGTGGGTCCGGTACTTGCGATAAGAAGTAAGTGCGGGCCTCAAAAGACTTAAGTTTAAAGGTTGGTAAACAGGCTCGATGTAAACAGTAAATACAAGGAGATATTGATAATTGTTACCAGTGGCCATCACCGACTTGTTATGCCTGATTCACTTGGTCGGATTCTGCTTGAGATTTTCAGTATAGACGTCGACCATCTCAGCTACGGTTCACGCTTTTGCAGCCGGAGCGTCGTCGCGACTGAACATTGCGAGCAAAATCTTATCATGCGAATCAGGCTTCAGCGTACATTCTGCGGCAACCACGCGGAATGAATTGCCGCATGTCACATTATTCACGCGAAGTGGAACGAGCCTCATTAATTTCGCTGATGCCGCTCAAGTAGTCAGACATTGCCAGGAAGACGTAGAATCAACAATTCGAACGCGAAAAAGGGCAGGGGGACTGACACCGACGCCGACAACATCGCATTTCAATGGTTTGTTTATGGGCGACGGCGAGCTTCTTGCCCACACCCCCATCGTGCATGTGCGGCGCCGGTGGCGTCCACTAGGGGCGCTCCGGTTTGTTTGTAAATATGAGTTGGTGTATACGGGATTCTGCCTTTGGCAGCCTCGGGCTCCTGGGCAAGCAGACTTTGAGCCAGTAAATGCTTTGACTCTGGCTTCGGCCACTCTGCAGCCGTCCCGGTGATCGTGGTGGGGGCCAACTTGGCCGCCCAGGTGCTCGAGGGGTTCCGCCTGGAGAGCTGGTGGCTCACCCTCCGCACCAGCTCGGGTCACCTGTCCAACTACTTCTGCGCCTTCTGCGTCTCCCTGGCCATCATGACGGCGGTGAGTTCGACCTGCGTGGCGACTCCCACCAGATTGGAGCACGTTCGGGGGCAGCTCAGTTAACGGTTGAACAATCCCTCGCCCGAAGGGCTGCGCTTTGAAATAAAATGTTGGGGCTCGTTTTCTTGGCCACCGCTGCGCGCGTTTTGTGAAATTTGTTACAGTTTCTTGTGCTTCAGGGGCCCGGCGGTCTCGCCATTTTGTATCTCCGTCAACTCGAGTCGAGCCGGTGACGCTTTCTGCGAGGCCCGTTTTCTACGAAGCCCGTGTTCTTTTTGTCAAAGGTGTATTTCACAGGTCGGGTTTTTCTTGTGAAATTAGAAAGCGTAGCTCCCTTTCTGTAAAAATGGGACCAGAAACTTGCCAGGGTCAACGGCGGGCAGCAACGCAGACGACCAGGTCGAGTGGCGGGGCACATTTGGCGCTAGTATTGATAGATGGCGCTAGCTCCTTATTGAGACTGCTTGGGAGCACTGTGGTTTGTTAAATTTAGCGTAATCTTTTTGTAATGTATTTTTGTTTTTAAAAAAATGCAAACTTTAAAAGCAAAGCTTAAAGTAAAAAAAAATAAAAATGTTTGCATAATGACTAACTTTTGCTACCAACAGATTTCGTCTGCGTGTCGTCTGCTTTCTTTCGCTGGTCGGCTACACCTTCAGATGCTGCTCCCGACACCATCTAACAATGCACACGCCAAACGCGCCCCGCAACTCGGCTTGGTCGTCTGCGTCACTGTCCGACAATGACCCTGGCAAGTTTTTTGGCCCTATTCTTTTACAGAAAGGGAGCTACGCTTTGTAATTTTACAAGAAATACAGACCTGTGAAGTACACCCTTGACGAAAAGTTGTAATTGCTTCATGCAGGCGCCGATTTTTACGGTCTATTTTAGATTGAGCCTGGTGACTTTAGACACCCTGTAGATGGCCAGATATGTCGTGCCCATATGAAAGACACTTGCACAATAGATTTCTAAGTGATTTTTTATTTTTTTATTTTTAATAAAGAGTGTTTGAAATGTGAGATTTAACCTCTTGAACGAAAAGTAGTTATGTCACATTATGGAATCTTTTCTTTTCGGATGCAGTAGGTTTTTGTATGTTAACCGTCTTGCAGAGGCGTGTCCTGTATGCAAGTTGAACATTGTTCACCTAAGGTGCGGTCACACGGCTAGTACAGCATACAAAAGACGGCCTGCAAACACCGTCTGAGGCGCGTTTCTTCCTCATACTATGACGGCTTTGTCAGATTGGTCGTACAGATCCCGTCTGCAGAGACGTTTGGAGCACACAGACGTATGAAACAAACATGCTTTGACTGTGCTCGAGGCATGTCCACCGACACTTCCGTCACCGTTCCTGCAGTGAACGACGTACGAGCACTGGGACTGCAACCTCGAGCAACCGTGACTAGAAACACGCGAAAAGCATTCAATGTAGCGACCTTGAGCTTGCAACCGGCGATTCGACCGTAGTCGGCGTCGATTTAAGAGTGAAAGCTCCTTCCCACCTCTTTCCATTTTAGCAGAGCAAACACTGGACAGGAGGTCGCCTCCTCTCCAGCATTCGCTCTACCAAAGGGGAGGGAGGGGGGAGGAGCCTGCACTCCACTCTTGACTTGTCACCGGCTACGGTATTAACGACTCCGTAGCACCCTTCGGCTGAAAATCCTTTGCCGCCTTGTCCCGCAGCTTCACCTGCTCCTTTTCATGACGGTGAGAGCGGAGCTGCGGCGGCAGAAAACATTGGGAACGCCGAGGAAGCAAGTGGCAGCCAGTCGGTGAGTACTGACTGCACCGTTGCGGGATGTCTTGCACTGTGGTTCCTCATCTCCACGATACAATGAAAGCGCCAACTAGAAGGAGGGATGCCCTACACAATGTCCGGACTTAAATGTTTTCAAGAGGAATGGGGGGGGGGGGGGGGGGGGGCGGCGGCGGCGGCGGTCGGTCAGTAGCATTTTAGCTTTGAATTCAATGCGTTTCTGCCCAGCACACTCTTTTAGATAATCTTGTCATTGCAATATGTTTGCTGGGTTTGGGAGGCTCAAGTTTAGGGATGAAGCCAAGCTTGTTGCTTACATGTTTTTTCATTCATTGGGCTGCCACTCATGCATGCTTGAATGGCAATAGAATGCTGTATTTACCCTCCTCTGGGAAAAGATTACCGTAAAATTCCGATCAAGTGCCCCCCCCCCCCCCCCGTACGCAAGTCAAAATTACCTGCAAAGTGGGGGGGGGGGGGGGGGGGGGGCGCTATCCCGGAACGGCACCAAAATTCAAGATGGCGATGACAAAAATTTTCCGCTAGAAAAAGAAAAAAAAGCGCAGTGCACACAGATTTAATATTTTATTTATCTCTGAGAACATAGACTTTATTAGGCCAAGGATTTGTCGCTGCTATATTAATGCCTTTCTAAACCACCTATAGATTCCTCAGAGTCGGCCGCAAGAAAAAGTTTGCAGCATTCCGCGATGTTTCCCAACTGCATGCCGTTGGCTATTTTGACAGCCTCTTCTGCAAGAAGTCGGTTGCTAATGGCTCATTCTGCACTTCTTTCGCGCTCCAGGTATTCAAAGAGCTGCGTCGCCCACATATTCACTGAACACCGGCGCGCCGTTACTTAGCTTTCGTCGAACCTTAGCTTTCCCGTAGTTTGACTAGCGAATCGTCAAATTCTTGTCCCATTCCTGTATCCGGTCGAGCTTGATGTGTCGAGACCCGTTTTCACAATGCCATTGGACGACCTCGATTTTCTTTGCCACTGTGTAAGAATGCATAGCCGACCTGACAATGGTGCGTACTGACCGGGCTGATCAGGCTGCAAAGTAGGATTAGATTGGATTGGATTGGATTCTCGGACTGAACTTCGCAGGCCAGTGTTGCCTGGGCGCGGTCGGCGCGGTGCGTGATGCGGGTGCGGAGAGGGGAGGGGGGCGCTTTCCCGGAACGGCGCGGAAATGTGAAATTAGCGGTAAAGTTGGGGGGGGCTCTTGCTCGGGTGGGGGCGCTTGCTCGGAATTTTACGGTAGGTTGGAGCTAATGTGACATGAAGCAAATGATATAAGGCAGTTGGAAAAACCGAGTGAAAGAATTGATCTGCACACTTGCTGGCGGTATGCGGCGGTATCCTTCCAAAGTGTCAGCTTCAGCAGTTGCGGAGGCAAAGAATTGACAGTAGAAAAACATAACTTTTGTGTGGGAGCTGCTTGCTGTAAAGTCAGAAAACAACACTCGACGCTGCTGAGTCTATAGACCTTTTCTGTTTCCTGTCGTTCTCAGTCACGTGGGTTCCGTATCTGGTATGCGGGGCGAAAAAATAATAAAACGTTTGAACCTGGAATATGCGAGAAAATATAGGTGAGGCAAATCAAGAATGTGTGACAATCACGCATTTTTCGTAAACACCTTCCAGCTGCGGGGAGAGATCAAAAAGATGTTTCACCGCATCTGCGTCACTAGTTGCATGCAGTACTGGCAAAGGCAACGCCAGGCAAGGGGAGAAAGGGCAAGCACAAGCAAGGCTGGGGAGGACAAGAGAAACTTTCTCTCCTCTAATGTTCCTATTGCTCTGCCTTTCTCTGCTCACTTTCCATTGCCCTCCTTTCTTGTCCCGCCTTCCTAGTGCTTGCCCTTTCTTTCCACCTCGCGCTGCCTTTGCCTGCACTGCACACAACTAGTGACACCAATCACTCTGGATTTTCAGCACAACCATTCTTTCTTTTTTCTTCAAATAAACAGCATAGGTTTTTAATGATTTTTTAGGTGTGAATATTTTTGCTTCAAATTGCGCGATATCTTGTGTCAGCGCTGTAAAAAGAGTAAATATGTCATGAATTTTTATTGCAGCACGAATGCTGCAATTTGAGCCACTACTTGCACACCTCTATTTCTGTTTTTAAATAATGCCTCTTTCTGTTTCAAACACTAGTATTTATTGTATATTTCCATCAAAATTATCCTTCCTCATAAGAAAATAATGATTCTTATTCACTTCTCACATCGGTCACTGCACGCACGCTGAAATTTTGAAAGCGTATCCCCATCATCTCCAGTTGCACCTTTGTGCGAAATGCTGATGCTCCCAGAAAACGACATTACAATTGGGCAAATCGCCTCGTACAATGCAATACACATTCAAGGAACAGCATGTCAGCTTTCTTTGAACCCATAATTCGAAGCATCCCAAGCTCAATGAAAAAAAAAGATTTCGGATCAACGCTTTTGTTGAATGGGCGTGCGTTATACTCCGTCTCACCGTAACTTGGCAGACGGCGAAGGCTACGGTCCCAGCGAGCCAATCGGCTCGTGGGAGGGGACACGTGATTGCAGTCTATCTCACTTGTAGCGTGCAGTGCTTGAAGAGAGGAAAGCCGCTTTCGTACCAATTTCGGGCGAGGGGCCAATCTCTGAGGGGGACAAAAAGCGATGTCTTGGACACACAAAAGACGTTCCGGGTGAGTGGGGGGTTCCTCCTTCCCCTTTTTTCCAACTGCACGGGTTACGCGCTTGCCCCGGGAACTTCAGTAAGGGCCGTCACGTGCCATGCCGCCTCCGTCGCTCCGATTGACTCAAAGGGCCCGCTGTAATTGCCCTTTGCCGAGTCGCGGCAAAACGAAGTGGAGCGTCGAGCGACGTGTTGTCGTCGGGCCGACATAATACCTGCGCCAAAAACTCTCGCAGGTCTGGGCTCCTGAACGGCTCGATGGCCATCCTGGTGACTTTGATCGGCATGTCGCTGGCCAGCATCGTCTACGTCAACATGGAGGACGTGTTGCGCTCTTACTTGCTGGCAGCCACCTCCTCTCTTTTGGTGAGGCTATCACCAGATGTTCGTACGCTTAGTTATGAACAGGGTTATAGGTTTTCAGAAGATACCAACAAACCTTGAAAATTGACCCCTAGCCAGCAGAAGAAATGTCTAGGCTGATCACGGAAAGAAAACATCTATGTACAACCCTGCACCCCCCCCCCCCTCTCCTCATAAACCCCGAAAACAAAACCCAAAATACGAATAATGAAAAAAAACAAATTGTGTGTTTGGTTTTGGGGTTCTTTAACCTTTTGGAGTCCTGGGAAAACTACTAGCCAGCCTCTCCTCAGACAATTGTTGCTACTAACTCTTGGTGTGGGTAACACATTTGGCTGCAGCTTTTGCATCTCACCTTTACCACCACCTTCCAGCGAAGTCGCAGCACTCTGCGATGCACGGCTCATTGGTGCACCGAGAAAAATGTTCCGTTTGTTTAATAGTGCAGACCTTGTAGGTTTGCGGACCTGGTTGAGACTGACAATTGTGGGACGGGGTCAACCAATGTGTGAGTGAATAGGCCTGACTAGACCCCAGCTGTCGCTCGTGGTCTCTTTGCAGGGGCTTCTTGTTTTCTTTGTCTATGCTGTGGCTGGCCGGCGGAAAACGGTGAGAAAGTTTGTCTGCTCCCGAGAATACCCCGAAACCTTTTGCTGTTTGCTTGAATCTAGCCAGAATAGAAGTCTTTAGGGAGTAATCTGACAACCTTGATGAAGCCAGTTTAGGCTACAGCCTGTTTCCAGATAAAAATTAAACTTTACCTAATATCGCACACTAGGGACAGATTTCTGTAGATCTAGACGTATGCAATCCGTAGTAATGCAACTAGAGCAAAACAGAACAAATTCACTATGCCTCGACTCTTTCTTCGTTAAATGGAGCGATAAATGGAACTCTCTATTGACGAATGCTGTAAATAATGCATATCTGCCTGCTTTTACTTTTCACATACCTAACGACCTGCTTTGGCCTCATGGCTGACAGTATATTAAAATTAACATATAATTAAATAGGTCATAGACCAGATGAAAGTGGTAATTATTTTTGAAGACTTCATTCTTAATGCTTAATTTTAAGGGGACAAATAAAGTAAGTCAGATTTGCTCCCTGTTTTTTTCTACAGTCACGGGTTCCATGTACAATGAAATAGCGTTGACTTTTTCAAAGGTTTTGTGACATTGCTCAGCAACCAGGCTAGGTTGTCAGTGGACAGTTATTGGAAACTGCGCTTCCAGTGCATGAATAGGGTGTGTGTTCTGTTTGCAGGCATCTCCCCTGGCACTGTCTCAGGAAAGGAGCAGCCCCAGTAAAGGTCAGTGTTGATTGCAGGCAGAGTGAATTGTGTGTTCACATGGGATGTCCACAGGATGTACTGCACCTCTTGCCAAGACACGTGCCTTACGGATGTCTAATAGAAGTATTTGTGTTTAGTGGGCTTGAAGTCGAGTACAAAGTGACAAATTGATGTGGTCTTCAGATAAAAAAAAAAGAGTACATTCGGTAAAAAGTACTTCAAACTAATGACATTGGACATAATTCAGTCTGAAAAGTTAATTGCAAGTATATCTCTTCAACATAACCCTGTAGGATATTTTTCCTCCCAAGCATACCTTTATTGAGCAGAAATCAATTAAATAAAACATTTGGGCAATAAAGTAACTCTTTTCTTTGTGAAGCAGAGACTCGCGATGTTCAGCTAAGCAGTTGCGTTTTGTCAGTAGTTCTAACCTCCTATCAAAGACTTAAATTCGGTGTAGCTCTCACTGAGAAGTACTATTCAAAAAGTATAATCCACATAAAGTATGAGTACCTGCTCTTACTTGGAGTAGAATAAGGTGTCCCTCTCTGCATCCTTGGAGCAAAACAGAAATAGTACATGAAAGCCACTTGTACGGCTCTACTCTGAAGAGCACTAAAGCGGATCTTGAGATAGGCTTTTTATGGTGCAAAGTTTTTCTATGTGCCCTGAGCGTCCGTGAAAGCGAAAAACTACTATCATGCGTGGTTCTCTCTCCTTTTAAAAATGCTACCAAACATCGCAATATCCTCCTTCTCTCAGATACTCTCTTTCACGTGTGCTGCTTCTCCACAATGCAGCAGTGCTCGGTAAGAAGCCTGCTCAATGGGGCTAACCCAGCATGAACAACACTTGGAAAGGTACAAATATAGCAGTTGGCATGCTTAGGAAGAGAGCACACTTCCATAGCAGGATGTTACATGCGTGCACCTAGTGGACTTAAAAAGAAACAAACTTTGTGAATGTTGATATCTACGCTACAGTAAAATTTTCAAAATTAAACTGTGGCTATTATGCTCGAGCATATGTTAGGCAGAGATATCCTGACAACCTGTATTCATTATTCATTATTGTCTTTTTTTTTTCTTTATCATTCGAGATCAAAGAGGATATTTGCATATAGCAAGAAGATTTATAAATCTTCAATTATGTATAGCTGCTGCTCATCTCTATAGGTTTAATTCTTATGTTAAATGCGTCGTTCACTTGCCATTCGAATGTTGGACTTTCTGAGGCCACAGTTCATAAATATAGTTGGATTCAAATTAGCCCAGAAATGGAGAAGTGGAAGCTTGGGAACAATAACTTTCACGAGTTCAGCTGGGTCTTCGTTTAAGCGTGGTGCAGTCGTGAAAAGGCTTAGCGAAACCATTCAGTATTCGATTAGAAAACATTCGGCCAAAGCCACTATTTGCTTTGGGCTCGAAATCCACCATTCGTACATGCCCAAAACGACCGTACCTATTCGTAATTTTGGGTTTTCTAAGATGCCTAAAGTGCTTTAGATGGAGTTTGTGCTGTAAAAATAAGACCATCTCATAATCCATTTTAGTGCCCCTAAAAGTCAGTCACACTGCCCATACATAATACAAAAGGCACAATGGTCGCTGCAGACATGACGACAGAAGTACCTGCGGGCACATCTCAACCATCTCGAAAGCATGTTTGTTCCATACATGCGTATGCTTCGAACATGTCTGAAGACCCTTTTTTTGCAACCAACATGACAGGACCGTACCATACATGGAAGAAACACGCCTCCGACAGTGTCTGCGGGCTGTCTTGTGCAGCTTTAGGGCACGAGGTACTCCTATGTATTACCCAACGGTGCATACAGAGCATGCTTGGAAATCTATAGGATAGTGGCACTGAGACTGGCAATCGCTTGCAGTGTCGATGGGCCCCGGCGGCCTGTCCCTGCTGTCGCACCAGGAGGAGGCGGAGCGCCTGCTCCAGCAGACGCCGAAGCGGGGAGGGGACAGCACCACGGGGGTCCTGGAGTTGCCTCAGCTGGATGGAAGTCCTCGTAGCTCTCGGACCCAGGTGCCTGCCGCACGTCGACTCTCTTCACACTGCCACTCCGATCTTGCACGTGGAACTCTTCTTGTTTCGAAGTTTCTTTAGGGTATGTTTAGGGGCCAGGATCCCCGAGGAAACTGTGATGCGACGCCACAAAAGTCTGTCACAGGTGCCGCCGACTGTGGCGTTGAGGAAACGCATTGCGGAAATGCGAAATTTGACGGGCGAGGTATCGCACGTGGACAGTGGTCGCGTGACGTTATTGGCGGTCGTGTGACGTCACTTGACGTCATCAGCGTGACATGGTCACTTGACATAACTGACACCATGTGACACCGTGATGTCGCTTGGCTGGTGTCGCGTGTCATTATCACCCACTTTCCTCGATGTCCATCCCGCTGCGAGCTAAAACAGCCCTTAAGAAGCCAAGACGTTGTCGGCAGAGCCTCCGAACACCAGACTTAGAAAGCAGAGGGTCACATTTCATAACCATGTCTGTTTCCAGTATTGTGTGGTGGGGCAGCCAGTCAGCAACAATGGATGTAGCTTTGGCTGCCAGTAAATATGGATGATATAATGTGGCATGTCGTCTTATTTGTGCAATCTACAAAAAGATGGTTCTCGAAAGCATGTCGTATGTAGTATGGGCATGTCACGAGGCCCTTCCAGAAGTGATTGGTGTAGAGTGATTATGGTCAAGTTCTTGTCAGTTCATTTTGAGTGTCGTCGTGCATCATTGCAGGAGACGGAAGAGTTGGGGGACAACGAGGCACATCCTCAGCTGGACCCATCCTTCAGCGCGACGGCCGTCTGACAACGGCCGTGCCGCCGAAGAGTCGATGGGCAGCACAGCGATTGCCCCCCCAGATGGCAGGAGGAGCAGCGAATCCCACCCCCCCTTGCGACTCGCACAATCCCTACCGGCCACAATGGCTGTGGCGTTGGCCTGCACTGCAATCTCTGGAATTGGATGCGTGCGATTACCATTCCTCTCGGTTGCCCTGTGCTTTGCTCATCCTTCAACTGCTCAGCATTACTAGATCAACTAAGTTACAGAAGCGCCCATAGACGCCGCTGCACGTGCAGTGCCACTCTTCTCCCCCAAAGGATAGCTTCTCGTCGATCAAAGTGCCACGGTTTTGGAGAAGGCCGTTACGGCAACTACAATGTACAGTGTGGAACACACAAGTATTGAAGCACGATATCTAGATGGCACTTCACCGTGGCCTCTCCAAAGAATACAGTTTTCAAGCCCAGCCTCTAGTTGGCACTTCGAACGATGGGTGGTGGCCTCAGAAAGGTGGGGGAGGGTTTGCTTCTCCACAAGAGTTTTGCAGCTCAGTTGATTTAGTAGTGTTGCAGTCACTGCACGGGTTGTCGGCGCATGTTCACATCTCGTCGAGGTGCTTTTCCTCACAGGCAAAAGTGTGGGGAGGAACATCTTCCGGAGTTGTCAGTTTGTGCTCGCAGCCTTCACTCAGGTTGGGTATAGAAGGATGAGCACAGCGTAGAGTCACATTCACAAACAGATCTTATTTATCTGAGGGTCTCTTGTCCACCTTCAGTTGATCTGAGGCAGCGAGTATCCTGTGTGGCATGCAGCGCCGATAGCGTGCAAGCGGGAACTCGAGTAGATGCTCGAGTGTCTTGGTTGCATCTACCCGCTCGTAGCTACGCTGCAATCTTCTTGCAGGCTTCGATGACCCGAAGTGTGGGCATCATTAAAAGTGCTGCCCTTGGAGGTAGAGAGCTGCTTACAAGGGCAGCAGCCCCCATTGCAATCGAGTAAACGCACGCATTCAGTTTTGCTCATAAGCGGGCCAACCCTTTCGATGCAGGCGCGTTACTTGATCCCTTGTCGAGTGTGGACCCGCTTTGAGGTCTTTTTGCGACATATCTTGCGATTTGATCTTGTGTTTGTCCGTGTTTTGTTTTAGTGGTTCCCTTCTCCCCCACCTGCTTTTGTTTGTGGGTTTTAAGCCTTTACGTTTTGACTGGAGACAAGAAAGTGGCATTTTCTTATTTGTGGAGTCCAGGGTAGCTACAGTTGACAGATATTGGCACATTGACTTGCGGTGCTACCGATTGAATGCTTTACTGACATTCTTTTGCTGTACTAAACCAACAATGTGTTGGCCAGTAAAGGATAGGTTGAGATCTTGAAGGATTAATCGGAGCAAAGCATTTGAAAGGCGTTTTTTTGTTGTTGTTTTGTTTTTGCAAAAAATAGCAGTAATGCTATTTTTGCAGAATGGCATTCGAACGTTTCAAACACTGCTCGGAAGTTAGTATCATTCAATCGGATCAAGGCAATCACTGTGTGCATGATGTCAAGTGGTCGCCACGAGTGGTTCGATTTATGGGCGCACATGAAAAGTCTTATTCCATATTTGTAGTAGTTAGACCGAAGTGTCGTGTCTGCACCCGCATTTAATTTATTTTAGGTGTACATTTCTTATCGTAGAGTGACCAATGTTTTTAACTAGGGTGCCGTGTTTCTACGTGTAAAACTCGGCCATTTTGTATTGCCGCAGTACTCTAAGTTAAAAAAAAAAAAAAAAAACATCTAGTCAAGTCGCTGAGCCGACTCTGTTTTTATTCTGCCCTTTTTATACGAATAAAGAAAGGTCTTTCGAGTACACGTGTTCACATGAATTATCTGCACTCGCTCCACGCCGTGCACTTATCTTCCGCCGGATTCTGTCCGTTTCTTGAACCCGCATATTGGAGCCGGCAGACGATGCAAAGCCTGGCTCGCACTAGCGGAATCCCTTCTGCGACGCCGCGATGGCCGCCTCGTTGGTCTGCATCTGGAACTCCTGGAAGCGCTGCGAGATGCGCTGGTTCATCTTCATGTACTTCTCCATGCAGTTCATGGCGCACTTGTCCTCTTTGTCTCGCACGTGACGCACCGTGAAGTCGTGCACGCAGTCCGAGAAGCACAGCTCCGAAAGTTTGTTGTACGAGACGAGAAAGTCTTTGAACTGCTTGATCTGCTCCGCCTGCGGGTCCCCGCTCGTGATGGCCGCCATGTTGGAGATGACGCACCGCTGGCAATATGCACGAGCATAGAGCAACGTTATTAGATTAAGGCCCAATCTACTGAGTGGTAGCTTGCGGCACCTGGCGATAAACTGGTTTTCTTTGCTTTTGCTGCACGGTTATTAGCCAGACGAAGAGGGAAACTGCGTGTATGCGATCGTGTTACTTTATAGGCTGTGGAGTTTGGGCGACATGGGACAGCAATAAAAGACGCATAGACACTACGTCGCATACGTAATCGGCTCGCGAGGGAACTTCAAATTGGGGTCTTTGAAATTGATTTCTTTTTTTTTTTTTTTTTTCACGTCGCAACTGTCGCAACCACCGTGGTCGCAACTGGGTGGCAGTCAACGTATAAATTGTGAGGATAACGTAACGTCTAGGAATCCTTTTCCGTCGTTGGGTTCCTTCTTCCGTTTAACCTCGTAATTAGTGTGTTGTTTTTATCTTGTGTGCTGCTTGCTGAACAATGTTGAGCACATCTGCATTTCTTCCTCTTGAAAAATAAACCAAACCGAACGAACCGACAAGGGAACCCGGCAGCCGCTATGGCGATCGGCGTACTCTCCAAGGGAACGCGACACCGTGTTTGCGTGTATGCTGCACGCCTCTCCTGGAGGCGGGGCGCTGGAGAAGTAACTTCTAGGGACTCAACTGAATATTCGCCATGTGCTTACGCCACGCTTTCGCCGCACTCTTCGTCTGTGCCATGGTGTGTTCGGGTGAGCATTACGCGTAACTTTCCAAGTTGCTTATTCACAAGTTTGGTTGGGCTATTTACATTGTTGTAGTCACTAGAAAGCTCGAGAACAAGTAAATCTACATGTTATAGTCTGATCTAGGTTTGAACCCAAGTAGCACCCCATGTTGTGCGAACATTCCCTGGATGTTCTGAATGTTAAACGAACGTTAAAACACCATTCGGAACGTTCTAGGAATGTTCGTATGCGAACATTTCCTCGAAGGTAAGCTGCTCAACATTCTAGGAAAGTTCGTTGGCGAACATTCGTATGGACAATGTTCTCGGAACGTTCCCTTTCGAACATTCGTATGCGCAACATTCTTGGAACGTTCGCTTGCGAACATTCCTAGAATGTTCGTAGGTGACGCCAACTTTACGGAGCTCTCGCGCAACCTTTGGTTCGAAACACCATCCACTAATGCCACTTTGTGCCAGAAATATGCAAATTAAGTGAAGTTTCTGGAAACTTAGCATGAGGGATCAGTTTTATCTTATATGAGTCTACCGAGGAATGTGATTTGATATAAGGTGTAGGACAAAAGCAATGTTTTTCAAAACTTAATGAACTTGACACTCACTGCATATGTAGATGCTTTGAATGGAGGAAATTTTTAGTATCTGGGGTTTCAAACTGTGAAAAAAGCTATGTCCCACTTGAATGTGGGATGACATGCGTATAGTGAATAATCGGTTTTGTATACAGCACACTTTGAATGAAAGAAGTTAACAAGTGACAGGTAGGAGTAAACTGCCATTGGTACGTGCTCAGGCTGGTGCGCTGGGAAAGCGGCTAGCATGTGCTTGCGCCTTTTACAACTCTGTTTCAATTAATAAATATCACCCTGTGAGGAACTTTATCGTATTCATATATGTAGTGCGGCTCATTGGGGCTGTAGCCTAATCTTTGTAAATAGTCCTCAGAGAATGTTCCCTGAATGTAGCGATGTACCCACGCCACGTTCCGAGGAGATTGAAAGAATCTCCCTGCATAAATATGGATAATTTCAAGAAAGTTGCAGAAGTTCATTGGGCGTTCTGAGAACGTTCTTAGAACCGGATGGATGGATGAAAAGACAAAAACGTGATTCCTCCCGCCCTTTTAAGACCAATTTTTCTCCCCCTAACTATCACCAGGCAGTGTGGGATATCACCAGGATGACCTTCGGGGGATCGGGCAAAAAAACTAAAAAACATCACCCCCCTGCCTCTTCCCCCCGGCGAGGGAGTCGCCGATTTTCCTCAGGTCAAACCTTGTCGGCGTTACCCCAGCACCGGAGTCACTGGGAGACAGGGTTGAGACTTTGGGCCGAAGCCACGCGGGAGGGAGTCCCAATTTTCCTCTGTCCCGCCTGTCCCCAGCTGTGCTAGTTAGTTGTTCATCATTTAATTTTCTCTAGATAATTTCCACCAATCTTCTAATCGTCTCTTTGTCACTGTGATCCTTTTCTCTTCCGTCCCTCCATCGTCGCCAGTAAAACCCAGGGCCCCGGCCAAATCCGTTACCCCCGCAGGGAGAGCAGGGCGAAGCCCCGTGCACTTCAAAACCAAGTGCTCTAGTGTCTCGCTATCATTATGGCAGGCGGCACATAATGTGTCTGTCTCCTGAAATTTAGCCCTATACGTCCTCGTCCTCAAAACTCCCGTTCTTGCCTCGAACAGCAAAGCACTTCCCAGTGAATTGTCAAGCAGTTTTTCCTTTCTTATCTCCTGCTTTCGTGCCCTGTACACTGTTAAAGCTGATTTCTCCTGCATTCTCCCCTCCCACATTTTCCTCTCTGCCTCTTTCACCCCCTTTTTCACTGAAGTAGTCTGTTCAGCCCCATCACCAGTGTGTAAGTATTTAAATGTAAGCTTTCGGGTTCGGTTTGTCCATTTTGTGTTTAAAATTTTCATGTATAAATACTTGAATACCTAGCTTCCGTGCCCACCGCGTATCATCCATCTCGGTCAACCTTTGTTCAAATTTCAACTTACTAATTGCCTCCCTGCTCTAAAAAGACGACCATCCTATGTCCCCCTGTACTCCTTCATTTGGTGTTTTTCCATGTGCTCCCAGCGCCAATCTGCCTACGCTTCTTTGTCGAATTTCTAATCCTGATTGAACCTCAGATTTCATGCACAGTACTGCATTGCCAAAAGACAGTCCTGGTACCATCACTCCTTTCCATATACCTCTGACCACTTCATATCTGTTATAGTTCCATAGTGCCTTGAGCTTCATAATAGATGAATTTCTTTTCCCTTTTCTAATTATATGCTCCTCATGCTCCTCTAGATATTTCCTTCCCTCATTGAGCCAGACTCCCAGATATTTGTATTTTCCTACATGATCTATTACAATGTCTTGAATCCTCAGGGGTTCCCTCTTTTCATCGTTAAAAACCATTACTCCAGACTTGTCACTACTAAAACTCATGCCCAAGGTGTCCCCTTCGTCTCCACATATTCCAGCTAGTTCCTGTAATGTATCCTGGTTATCTGCCATGAGTACTATGTCATCCGCATACATCAGTCCTGGTATTACCTGTACTACATTTCTCCCTCCTTCCATATAACTCACATCACAACCTAAGTTGCACTGCTCTAATTTCTTTTCCATTTTACTGAGATATATCATGAAGAGCAGAGGTGAGAGTGGACTGCCCTGCCTGAGTCCTCTTTTTATTGCTGCGGGTTGTGTAGTTTCTGCTTCCCATGTTATCACTACCTTATTGTCTGTGTACACCTGCTGAAGAAACCTAACCAAATTTGTATCTAAATTATACTCCTTCAGCTGACCCCAGAGTTTTTCCTGGTTCACATTATCGTACGCTCCCTTGATGTCCAAATAAGCTAACCATAAAGGAGTTTGGTTCTTCATTGCTATTTCTATGCATTGAGTGGTGACGAATAAGTTATCTTCCAGTCTTCTATCTCTTCGGAATCCATTTTGGAGCTCGCCCAGTATTTGCATATCTTCTGTCCATTGCTCCATTCTACGTTTTACTATCTGCATAGCTAATCTGTATAGAACTGAAGTTACCGTTATCGGGCGATATGACTTAATGCTGTCTTTGTTTCCTTTGCCTTTATATATTAGTATCATTTTACTTAGTTTCCAATCATTGGGTACCTCTCCTCCCATAATTACTTGGTTAATCACATGCCGTAACTTCAATTTGCTTGTTTTTCCTAGTGTCTTTATGAGTTCCATGGGTATATTGTCTGGGCCTGTCGCTGTATACCTGCTGGAACCTTACTCTCTGCCTTGTCACACTCTTTTCTAGTCGTCTCCATCGTTACACAATTCTGTTCCTCCTCAACACTGCTGCTGACCGTGCTGCTCACTGCTGCTGACCGTGCTGCTCACTGTCTCCCTCTGCTCAAGCTGAGAGAAAGCCTCTTCGATTGTCTGCCTAATATATTCACGTGCCTCTTCCCCCTCTACTCTTCTCCCCTCCTGTGTGGTCAGTACGTGTTGGATACCCTCTGTCTTTCTCCCCTGCGCTTTAATGTGCTCCCAAAACGTTTTTTGCCGCATTCCTATCTTTTTTATTTACTTCCATCATCCACTGCACTCCTGCACTTCCAATTTTGGCCTGTATTAAAGCTGATGCTTCCCTTTTCCGCTCTTGGAAGTTTTCCCACTTTGAAGCTACTTCAGCTGGCAAGGCTCCCCCTTTTTTTTGCCTACCTATGCTCTCTAGATGCATCTTGGCGCCGCAATATGGCTGCTTTGACCTCCTTATCCCACCAGCTTTTTGGTTTGTGCCTTCGTTTTTGTTCTCCTCTTTGTTTAATTTGATGTTTCTCTAATTCTCTTTTAAAGATTCCTATTAGATCCTCATACGTCCACTCTATTTCTGGTTGTTTCGATACTGTGTTCTCGAAGCTTTTCGATACTTTTTGTATTTGAGCTTCACTTAGTTTAGGTTTGCCCGCTCGTTCCTGGGCTTGTTGTTCTGGTTTGGATGCGCCAAATTTAATTTTAATTCGTTTGTGGTCACTCCCTAAGCTTTTTGTTCCTTCCTCATCTATTTCCATACTTTCTAACCTGTCATACAGTTTGTGGGACATGAGGCAGTAGTCTATTGTTGAGTGTGAGTTGTTTCGTTCCCACGTTATTTTGCCGTCGCATTTTACTTGTGCATTAACTGACACTAGGTCCAGGGCCTCACAGAAATCTTCTAGCAGCTTTCCAGTTGTATCTGTGTATCCGTCAAACTCTTCTAAGTGGGCATTCATGTCTCCTATGATAATTATTTCCTGATTAAGACCAATTTCTCTGATATCCCTTGATATACATTTAAAGTGTTCTGAATTTTCCTCCCTTGAGTCATTTCCTGTTTTCAGGTAAGCAATCCCCAGAAGAGTGTTTAGACCTGTTACCCTACCTTTCAGCCATAAATGTTCTCTGCAGCTTTCCTTCTCTCTTTCCCAGTCTTGCCCTTTAACTAACATGCCTAGACCTTTGCCTTTGCGTTCACCTCCCCTCCGGTTGCATCCCATCCAGGAGTAGCCTGGTATGTACGGTGGTTCCTCCTCATCTCTAAGGTGCGTTTCTGCAACCCCATACACTGTAAAATTTTCAGCCTCTAATTGTTCACCAATCTCCTCCCACTTTATTCTGTTTCTACCTCCCTGCATGTTTATGAACCCTATCTTGAGCTGGTTTTTTCTCTTACTTCGACGGGGCTTCCTCCTGCTCTCCCTGCTGCTCTTGCGGAACTCGCACCCTGGAGCTTCCCCCGACTTTGGTACCGGTACATATGGTACTGGTACATCTACACCAGTGCCCTCCGGGCTCTGTGAGTCCCCAAAAAAGCTGCAACATGTCGACCCAGCCTCTCTCCCACTCTCCTACATGCGTCTGGACTGTAGTGGATTCCACCCCGTGTAAAAGGGCAGGAGCCATCCGCATAAACTTCCCAGTTTATCTCTTTTACGCCGTACCCAAGTCGTCGGCTCATCCCCTTAATCACCCGGTTAGCCTCAAATCAATGACCCGCCTCTCGATGTCAAGAGACTGTCCCCGGACACGTGGGATAGTGCATATTTCCACATGCACCCTCTCACTGACCGCTCTTAGCTTACCCAGTCCTGCCTCTATTTGTTTTCCCAGGTTCTGGCTCCTCCCGTTCAACACGTCGTTGAGTCCTGCGTGGATCAACACTAGGTTTTCCCCCTCCATGCTGTCCCACAATACCTCCTCTGCTTTGGCAATGGCATCTACCATGTATTTTCCTGGCTGGGCCTCTACTCGCACCCTATTGTCCTCTTTCACCTTGCCTAGCACCCCCTCTACGATCCTTGCCACGTTGGAGTCTCCCACTACTAGGATTCTCCTACCAGCCGACGGCTGCCCTCCTTCTCCTGGCCCTACGTTGCTACCCCCTCCATTGACCACTGGTAGCAGGTTGGGCTCTACCAATCCAGCCGTTTCCTTCTCCTTTTGCGCGGCTTCACTATACGTCCTAGGTACCTCCTTCGTGCCCGCACTGCTCGCTCCCTGCTTTCTGGCCCCTTGAACTATAGGCACTACCGTCGCTGTCGACTCCCTCTTCATCTCTTCCCACTGTGCTTGTAGGTCGACCCTCTTCTCGACCTCTACTCTGAGGATGCCCTGTAATTCTGCCATCATTGCTTGACCTTCCTCGTTCTTCCCCTTCTCTTCTCTAATTACACCGATGACGCGCTCCACTCTATTCTCACACTCCTTTTTCCCCTCTTCTAGCCCTGCCTTCCACGCTTCCCCCTGCCTGAGCTCCCCCACCTGCTTCTCAAGTTCTGCCCGCTTCTCCCTTTCCTCATTAAGCTCAGCCTGCCATTTCACTTCGGACTCCCCCCTCTTCAACTCAGTGACCTGTGTCTCGAGCAGGACCCGCTTTTCCCGCTCTTCCTTCAGTTCCTCCTTCATCTCTTCGAATTTATCCTTCCACTCTCGTTCTAGCCTTTTCAAGCCTTCCTCAATCTTCTCGCAAAGTCGGCAAGCGAAGGTACCTTTCTCTGCTTCAGCTACGCTCTCGAAGTCCGTTTCCTCTAAGTAGCACCACCGCTTGCACTCTCCGCACTCCACCATGTTCAGGTCCCCCTTAATCTTCTCTTTTCTTCTCATCGCCTAGCTACTCAAAAATCCCGCGCGTCTATCACAAAGAAAAAAGCCCGCCAAAATCTACACAAAGACCGATCCTACTCTACCTTCTCATGGCCCGCCCGGCCGCCTAGGCTAACCTAAATCCCGTACCCTGCCGCTAATTAAATATATATCTATTATACCATGTACGCTTTAAACACAAAAATACTAAGAAAGCAAAAGGTACTTAGCTTCGCAAGTCGACCGCAGCTCGAAAACACGTCCGCTCCCGCCGAAAACAAACGAAACCTTGTTAGGATATTTGAATGTTGATTGAATGCCCTGGTAATGTTCTATGTCGTTTTCAGAACGTTCTAAGAATGTCCCTTAGAAAACATTCCCCGAATGTAGCGATAAGTGCCTGCGCCACATTCTGACAGCGTTGATAGAATGTTGCCTATGTTCTTTTGATTACTCCCGGAATGTTTCAGAACGTTCTCGTGCTACGTGGGGAGTAGCGGGGCAAGCTCCTCCCAAAAAGCTCTCTGTTCGCCATGATTGATGGTTTCCTTCTTTCCAGCGTTCGCTAGCTCTGCTAAAGTGGCAAGAGTGGAATGGAATGTCTTGTGGGAGGAGCTTTCCTGCTATTCTTAACCTGCAACGCACTACAGGACTATACAGTGCATGCGAGTAGCGAGTGCCTTGTGAGTCACAGTATAGCACCAGCAGCAGTACGAGGGGATCATTCTTGTTATCGTTGTGGAGCTCTAACGGTCTACTAAAAGTCTTGCATCTTGGCGATTAATTACTTATGCAATGACTTCTTGATGTTTTTATGTTGTTTTTGCGCACGTGTTCGTGGGGATTTGTAGGGTTGGCATTATGCATGTGGGCAACCTGGGCAGTGCCAGGCCCAGTAGTACAGTAACAGTAGGACCCCGCGCTGTACCAGTAGGGCACCGCGCGCCAGCCAGATAATTTGTACTGGTTGTGTTGTGTTGCATTATGCCCATATTTTTTTCTAGAACATATATGGAAAGAGAGCAAAGCGACTCTTGGGAGGCACATACAGTGCATCCCTCCCTTTTTGGTCCTTTCATTCCCACGTCACTATCTTTCGTCTTGTCGCTGAGTAGAGGTATCACCTTATGGAATGCGTTGGTTGCTCTGCTGGAAACAGATACTTTTAGTATTCCCGTGTGACAGATACAGGCATTACATGGTTGGTTTCCCATCGCGACTCTCTTCATTTCCATTCCGTGTATAGAATGCAGGTGGCTCCGCCGACGACAGGACTCGAGGAGCGCGATAAAGAACGCATTTGGGTCCCAATCCCATGGACCCCCGCTTTGGTGGAACCACCATACCCTGCTTACTCCGTTACTTTTAATGGTTTTAGTTTTTCACGTCGAAGAGCTTGTTCGGGTTGCTAACAGTGTCGCGCTCTGCATGAACTCTGCCGAGAGTTCGACTCGAATGTGCGTCGTGTCTGATTAAAACGCACACGTGTACTTATCCGGTGATTCCGGGTGCATCGTGAATAGCCGCTGGTGACTACGACAACGAGAGGCGTCTTCGGTCCGGCTTGTTCGGGGACTACGACGCCGGTTGTCGTCCCGAGACAGAGCACAACGGCACCGTTCATGTGAGGGTGTCAATGAACGTACTGGACGCCCCAATCCTGGTAAGAGACATCTACTGGAAACCAGAGTGATAGTTAATGCAAACAAGATAAAAAAAAGAAACATGTTTAGAGCAGAGTATCGAACCGAAATTTTTATCGGTTCGGGTTTCGGTTCACGGCTTTCGGTTCAGTTTAAGGGCCCATGAGACGAATTTAGGGCTGGAATCAATCAATTTAGATTGGAATTTTACTATATAATAGCACATTGTTCACAAAAGAAAAAAGGTAGAAAGTCAAAAGCCTGACTTTCGGTACAAAAATTTGAAAACACAGCGGATTATTTCGTACCTCCTTCCCTTCGTAAGCTCTCTGCCTTTTCATGGTGTTACATCCGCGGTCCCCAAAGCGCGTCACCGGGTTTAAACGCACGTCACACGACACCGGACCTCACTTATTCCCTTCCCACCCAAGCTGACATTGCGGTGGAAGCTACGAGCTTGCCGGACCAATCAGCCACCTCCCTTTCATCCCCTGCCCTCATTCTCTGCACGTGGGTATGCGCTGAGAGATAATATAGTAAGGGTGCAGGCGACCTGGTGAATGCAGAGCCTTTTATACTAGGTAAATGTTAACCATGTTGAATAACCTGAGACTGGGGCAGAAGTGAACAAATAAGTCAAAGGAACAGAAAAAGACAGGACGACGTCTGAGACGTCGTCCTGTCCTTTTCTGTTTCCAGTCTCAGGTTATTCAACATGCGCGAGAGAGCGTGATCACCTGGCAAAAGTGTGACTGGCCCAACGAGCACGTAGCTTCCACAGCACTGTCAGCTTCGGGGTGAACGGGGTGGGGAAAGCAACTTTTGTCCGAATTTTGAGCGACGGGCTAATCTTCTAGGAGGAGAATGGCTGTGTCCGGGTACACAAACGAAGGTCCAAGCAAGAGGGGACTCCCCCCTTTCTGTCTTCTTGAACTGTTTGGTAGAATGCGCGATTTATGAGTTGAGGAGGAAAGCTAAACATGAAAAAGTTGGAAAATTGTTTCATGACCCCTTGTGCAAAACGTTTGAATATATTTTCCGCGTTATTTTGGCATTAGGCACTATTTTCACCGTGAAACAAGACTATATAGCTTTTTATCATCCGCACAATCCGCTTTTATTTTCAGGCACCAAAATAAAAAATTCGCTACTTAATTTCGACAAAACAGTAAAAAAAAAAAGATTCAGATTAACATACAAAACGTCGTGTTTATACGACTCAACATCTATTTGTTTGCCTCAGTCGCATATATATTTTACCCGAATCGAAAGGTTATCATGAAGTCTAAAAATACCCGTGATTGATACAACTTTGCGTCGTAGTATTAAAAGTTCAATCCTAGTTGTGCTCTTGAACTTGGGAATTAATTACAGTGCATAAAATCATGGAATCGGCACCTCCTCACCATATATATCGTGAAATCTAGTTTACGAAATACGTTCCACAAAATATATGTAATGACGACGCAACGGAACTAAAAGCAATAATAGTTTCAAAATGTCACGAAAGTTTTAGGACAAGCCATTTCATCTACCTGTTACAGAAACACTAAGCCGCGATCACAACGCTCGTTCTCCTGATCAACATTATTTACGTTCAGGACCGTGATGCAGGCGAGTAATCATGCGGAAAAAATACATCAAAATTGTTCACTCTAATCTAACGAAACTTCGTACTCAGACCGGCATAGCTTGGCTGTTGCAGTTTGTTTTTGACAAGATGCCAGTCAATTCAATTTGCAAATAACCATCACTCTTGCTAATTGGTGATTTTTGTTAAATAAAATAAAGTAGTATTTCATGCTGTACTTGACATTGCAGCTACTTAATCGGTCACTTTCTCATGGTCTGTGTGCGCAACCGTCATAGTTCCGCCACGCGCCCCTGTGTACTTTGTTTTCGTCCAGCCCACAGACACATGGAATTGTTCACCACATAAAGGAGGCAATGAGATACTTCTATATGTTTGATACATTAAATATTTGTCCAGGAACACATAGTTATTCAAATCATCTTCAAAATCAGAAATATGTCTAAGGCTGTTCCAAATCACTTATAGACGAGGCTATTGAGGCTAAAAACGCCGGAAAAAATTTGCAGAGGATATTTTTATTAATTTTGTGCGGCCAATTTACTATTATGTATATATTTAAGGTGACCGGCCCTTTATTGACGTTGTCAAATCTTTAGCCAGCCATTAAATATATATATTTTTTATTATCATCAATAAATTTGACTGTATGCAGTTGACATAACCGCTTGAGACCGACACGGGAGCACGATGTACTCGAAAATACGTTAGTTGTTGAGTCTGCGGAAACGCGGTTTTTTGTTCGTTGTTTGGCAGTGTAAAACACCGGGTCGCGGGGTATGCCAAAAAGGACTCTGTGCTCACATAATAGATATGAAGGCAAATACACGAAATGTGCAGTACGAGAGATAATAAATGCTATTCTTCTAAATAACTCCATACACAACGCCAAAAAGAAATACATTGAGATGCATATGCAATGATAATCCTAGTTACACATCAATAGCGCGAAGGACAGACAATATATTTCTAATATCACATTTGGACATCGACTTGCACGATTTCGAAACTTCGCAAAATGCACTATCGGGAGGCTATCGTTTTATTCGGTTTTATGTGGACTTGTTTTGGGCCCTCACTTTACAACTCTGTACTTTATCAGCGATGCACGCTCTAACATTTTATTAGACTGCCGCTTTTGCTAGCGTTGAGAACATCGCATTTCACCAGAGAACTGAACTGTTTAGCATGGTTGGCACGTGACGTCATCGCACTATATGCTGGTGGCCATTACGATTTGTTTTTGCTGAAAAAAAAATTAAATACCGTGGTGCAAAATGCACGCTGCAGAAGGTTTGCGCTCAGTACCAGCCATGCATTCGAGAGACAAATTATTCTTGCTTGGTGAAGCGTCGTGAGGAACGGCGCAAACGTTTGGCACAACGAAAACGCGCTTTCTGTCAAAAATGTTTTTGCAAACAAAGTTTTCGGGGTCACGCTTTCTGGTCAGACTCCTAGATGCGGGACAGAGGAACCTTTACAACACAGTATGTTTTTAAAACTACCCCCCCCCCCTCTTTTTTATTTTTGCATTGCTCCTCCTAAGAATACTATTTATTTATGAGGGACTCCCTCCTCCGTTTGGGCGGTGTTAATTCGACGATTATATTTGTGTCACTCGCTAACAGTAATCCTCCATTGCTTTCATTTTGCACCCAGAAACTGTGAAGTTTAAACAAAATATGGAGGTGATCGAAGCTTGGGGAAGAACTTGAGGACGGCACTGCAAGGAGTATTTTTTAACTAGTTTTTATTTGCACTGAACCTGAGCGCACGGAAGAATTTCAGTGCACTGCTAAAATAATTTGGGAGTTGGTGTCTCGACCTTTCTGAAGAAAAGAACAATAAACCGCTTTTGCCTGCATGTCCTAGTTTTTATTTTAAAAAAAAAATGGACAAAGATTGGGGTTTTCGGCACCTCTCAACTCCTTCACCATCTTCCGAGTCACGTGCGTTGTGACGCGAATTAGGAACGCGCGGGGTTCCGGTGAAGCTTCTCTCTAGAGCCATCAGGGAGCTGCGAGAACTCACCCGCTCGCGACCACGTGACCACGTACTTGCGCAGCGCGATCAACATGGCGAAAGGAGGGAAGTCTCGTCCGGATCCGGTCATCCCCGTCCGGCTCTGCCCCTGTCCCCCTCCTGCTTCTGGTGGCTGTTCGCGGTAGCAGATACAGCTGACGGTTTTGTTGACCTCGGATAGATGGCGCCACTAAAACTCCACATAATAAAAGTTTTGTCGATGATACCAAGTTTTTGACGCATTTATGTTTATGTTGGAACGACAAGATTTATAAAAAAATTACCTTTTATCGAGCAGGTATTTGCACAACTTCCTATCTCTTTACAAGTCCCCCATTGACGTCATGTCGCGTGGTTCTCATGGCCGCCGCTCGCGGCTCCAGGTTGGGAAATATTCTAATTTTTGCCTCGCGATTACGCGGCGGAATCGCAACATTTCGAAGGAAGGAGATGCGTTTTCTGTCCTTTGTGACAAGGTAAACAATGTCAAAAGCAGAAGATGCAAATTCTTTCAACGTTAAAATCGTTGCATGAAACTTTTCCCTTTTGAATTTCGCTTTACTTTAAAAGTTATAGGCAAATTAAAATTACAAAAACAAGCGAAAAATAACCTACTTCATGACGTCCTTGGTCGCTTGAGTGGCCGTGAACTAGAGGAGGGGTAGTGAGCTCAGCGAGCGCTCACGGCTGCCGCACTTCGTGTCAACGGCTCGAGAGGGCGCCACTAAAGCATGTTCTGGATAGGCTGTACGAAGCGGGAAGAGGGCGACTCGCATTCCATTGGCTGCGCGATTAAACACTAATTTGGCATGACACTTCAGGAGCCACTTCGCGCTGCCATACCGGCATGCCATGCTGCCATGTTTCGGAACGCTCGGAACCGGTCAAATCCTCGAGCCGGAATACGACCGCATCGCCGCCGCGTACATCCAGGGCCTTTTTACGCTCGCCGCTCGTCGGTGCCTGATCCCACTACACCTTTCTAGTATGCGCCGCCTTTTCCACCACTTGGTGGCGGGTATGTCGACGGGTTTCCTTAATTTATAAACTGCATTTGTTTCTTTTCTGATCTAAAATACTGAACAAAAACTACTTTTATAAATAATTGAAACGGTTCGCGCCCCTTATATTTTGTATTTCGACTAAAAAGAAGCTTTTAGCGGCTCTGACCAGTAGTACGCCCAGGACCAAAGACTTCATATTTTGCGAGCTTTCGGCACCGCGGGTCGGCCCCGTAGGTGGAGGAGGTTTCCGCGTCGTCCGGTTAAAATATGACGCACTGATATGTGTTATTTAGTTACTCTCTCCATGCCCGCTGTCTTGCCCGAACCCCAAGAGACGTAGAAACCGCAAAAAAGGTAGACGCTTAAATATTATTGCAGGGCCACTTTAAAAGGGCCCTGTAATCCTATTTAAGCGTCTACCTTTTTTGCAGTTTCCACGTCTCTTGTGGAAATTCGGTCTTTGCAAATTTTATGGAAAAAAATCTACCACCTGTGCACAACGCTGCACAAAAACGTAGCACGATAGGTTAAGAAACCGATTTTTGCGGTCGATTTAAAGAGCCTGGCCGCTATTTGAGACACCCTGTAGTACGAAGAAGAGGGAGAAAACGGGTCCCAGAGAAATCCGGCCGGAGAGGAGTGGCACGAACGGCCACGTGAACGTGACGTTTTGTGGGTCCAAAGTTGAATATATTCATCTTTTTCCGGCCCCGGAGAGAGCCGGAGAACCCCTTGTCGTCTTCCTCTTTTCCTTTCCCAATCAACCTTTCCGTCCCCGGCGTCCCGACGCGCTTCTCTTCCGTACACTCCCGCACGCTTTTAAGCTAAAAAACAAACAAAAATTACAAAAAAGGTTTTTTTTTTTTTAAATTTTGCGGGCCTGTTTTGTGTTTGTCCTCTGTCCCCTTTGTTCCTCTTCTCCAGGGATTATTTCGTCATTCTTGTCCAGCTCGCTTGCACCTTTGCATTTATTGCATAATAATTATAAGCTTAAAATGCAGGAACGTTCTTCCTTGTTGGTGTTAGACTAGAGTGCCTTTATGTTTGGCACCCTAGCGGGACATGAAGGCACTCTATGTTAGACTCGTGGCAGCTGATAAAACCCGTTTGCTCTACTGACGTCTAACTCCTGGTTACCTCAATTGGCAGAGCGCTCCACTGGAAATGGAGAGGTCCCCGGTTCGATACCTGAACCAAGCGGGTTTTTTTCGGTCGCGCACCAGTCACCTAGCTGTGTTTGGAGATTTATGTTTGCCCTTTGTCCCCTTTGTTCCTCTTCTCCAGGGATTATTATTTTTGTCCGTTTTGCGGCTTGGTTTGGACCGCCCTTTAGAGCTGGTGCCAATGTTCGGCTGTCCCTCTGAGGCCACTATTGTATCTTTCTTTTCAGGTATTCCTCCCGTACACACTTGCAGTTCTATTTATTGTCGAATAAATAGTCAGGTTTAGTCTTTTCAATGCTTATATTCTCGGGGACAACTTTCTGAGACCGTTCAGCAACAGCGAAATCATGTTTGAGTGCCTCAATGATGTGTAGTATACATGTAAAATGGGTCGTGCAACAATTTTTGAACTTTCTGTAAATATCGCTTAGAGCTTATCCCTGACTTTGATAACTTGCAAAAAAACACTCATTAGTTTTCCTCTCCGCTCAATGGCAGACGCAGGAAAATAAAAAGAAACAACTTTCTTCTCCTCAATTAACTCGCTATTAGAACAAATGGTCATGTGGACTGACACTAATTATATACCGTCAGTGTTCATCATAGTCATGCGCTGGGGTTGGCAAAGAATAAAGCATGGGTTGAACTTCAGACATTGTTAGAGTTCGGCTATTCTCATCTTTAATTGAACCCGAGCGATTTCTCAAATGTTTGGGAATGCTGATTGTCATGAACCCACACTTGGCTCGGGCTCATGACAATCGAGTACGTCACAGTACCACGTGACTCGCGGTGAGAAGTCGTGATGTTGTGTGACGTCACGGTGTCAACAGCGCTAATAAATCTAATAACGTTCGCAATTTAGGTCGACTTGATGCATAGAGTCACGTGACTACGTCACGGGGCCACGAGACGTGGCATTACTTCGTAGCATGTCTTGACACCATGACGTCACGCGACCACGTGACATATGATTAATGATAGTGCCAATACAAAAGCGCCACGAAAACCCACAATTTCTCATACATTGCAGCATGGGTGTATGACAATTTGATCACTGCATAAAAATACAGCTGCCAATTTTTATTTCACAAACATTCATTTTGTAATACAAAAAAAAAAATGAAAGACGTTTACAACCTCCTGTAACGCCGAATCAAAGCGCAGCTCTTCAGGAGGAGGAGGGGAGGGTATGCCCCTCCTCCCTCGCCTCCGTCACGTGATGTCCGAGGGTCACGTGACGCTCGTGACGTCACGTGACCCTTGGAACGTCACGTGTCCCTTGTGACGTCACGGTTACGCCGATGGCGACGGCGACGCCGCTCAAGCCGGAAACGGGCGCCTAAGAGCTGCGCTCTAAACCATGAACCGTTTTGAACAGGTAACCGTTATATTGTTTCCGGTTCAGTTCCGGTTCAGTTGCAAGATGGTGGGGAAGATTTTGGTTCGGTTCAGTTCCGGTTCGGTTCCGGTTCAACACTCTGGTTTATATAATGTAATGTCGGTCTGCCTTTAAGTACGCTACGACTGCTAGCCTGGAGTCTTTAACGTGCACATCACGCAGTATTGATGCACGACCGCACGCCGGTACGATGCTCATCCAAATTGAAACGGGCAGGGGTGGGCACTGGCAGTGGCAGCACTGGTGTTTGAACCCAGGATCCCTGGATTCTGCAGCGCGAACATTCGCTCCGCGTGCTCCGAGCTGCGTCGTGCTAACGCACTCGGCCAACTATCTACGAAAACTCCCTAATACATTCTCAAAATTGTTGTGTGTATGTTTATACAGCCGGAAGTTAGTCTGCTTCAGTGAGCATCTGGTATCTCAGCTGTAGATGAGCAATTTAGCCAGTGCGGTACAACCGCTAGCCTGGGGTCTTTAACGTGCACCACGCAGTAGTGATACACGACCGCACGCCGGTACGATGCTCATCCAGATCGAAACGGGCAGGGGTGGGGATTGAGCCAGGATCCCTGGGTTCTGCAGCGCGAGCTTTCGCTCCACGTGCTCCGAGCTGGTGTGCGATAGCCCACTCGGCCACCGACCCCCCTAATACATTCTGCGTGACCACTGCTTCTGCCACAATGACGCCGAACATATTATTTTTCTGCTATTTTTTCGTTTATTCGTCTTTTGAATATTTCTCCCTCAAATAATGTCACCGAACTACTATTCCCTACTCCGTTTCATCTCAAGTCCGAGCGGGGCCAGAAGCTATGTTGCAACACAAACAGAAACGGACAGTCTACAAACGCAATGTCACGGCGCATTTTTCGCGCTCGAATGGATTAAAGTCCCTAGATAAAAGCTTTTTAGAAGTGGCGATTATTCTTTGAAGCGCCGACTGCGTGACGGTGCAGGTTTTAGGAAGCGAATGGCGGCGCACAGCAGAAGTTTGAACTGAATGCCGCCATTTTGTTCCAGCGGAATGTGCTTTGCCATTTGTATTGGTTGTCATAACTTGTAAAGGAAGTATCAAGGGACTTTAGAATGGACCATTTGGCGGTATACACACAAACACGAAAAATGTCATAATCTCGCGCTTTCCGAGAAGCTTGATTGACCCTATTGATCCGTAAGCACTATAGTTCGATTTTGGCCTACTGAATTATAGCTTATTCGGTTGAAAATAAACCCATCGATTGCAGACTGTGTTTAACCTCGACTTCTGCATTCAAAAGTAAAAATGCGCGTGGATAAAATTTTATTATTTGATTCTTATGAAACATCTGGATATTTTCTCGCGCTCACACAGAATGTGAGGAACCCTCCAAGAGTACATTTGGCGGCTTGGGGCTGTAAGTTGAACACTTGCCGAGAAAGTCGCTAGGTCGAGCGCGGCAGCTAGTCGATCGCGGCGAGTGTCCAACAGAGACCCTGGAAGGTGCTTCCATCGCACGATCTCGCACGCAAGGTCATAACCTTCTTGGCTCTGACTTTATGAAGCTAACAGTCTTTAGTTCGGGTGGCAGTTAAGTTGTACAATCAGGGTACATCTGGTTTTGGCTAAACAAAGCAAAGTTTGCTTGCCGTTTCACTTTATCCACGTTTTCTTTTTCTTTCTCACGGCATATGCGTCGACATCCATCCAGTATGGCGACAAGCATCTCTTCCACGTGGACGCTTCCATGTGCATGGTAGGTAAAATTTAAGCCGGGGTCACACTGCTCACACATCATACAAAAGACAGTCTGCAAACACGAGTCACCGCAATATCCGTGGTTCGAATGCCCCGTGCCAAGTTCTCTCCTTGAACTCATTGGGGCATTCGAAGCACGGATCTCGAGGTGACTAGCGTTCGAATCTGTACGCAGACTGTCTTTTGTATCCTGTATGAGCAGTGTGACCCCTACTTTAGGTTTCTTCCACGTTGGAGAAGGTGATCGATCATGAAGACAAAGTAAACTATCTAGTACAGTACGAGGTGTAACGGGAATGATGGCAAAAGTGGAGTTTATTTATACGATATTACACATGATCTGTTATCCCCTTCAACATACTTCCCTTTCCAATATGTAGTACAGTCGCGGACGATAAGAAAAACCCAGGCAAGCGAGCGACCCCGAAGACCTCAAGTGCCATCTGACGGAAGAAAGCTAAGTCATCATTGAGGCCATTGTGTGAACGAGCGGTATTTCAGCGGCTCTTCGATTTTTTGTCGTTACTCCCCACCGGTCGGCAAACAATTGTTGAGTCAGCACAAATAGTACTATGCTCAAGTCCAGGCGCAGCCAATGCTGCTAGCTGATGGGACAAGTCAGACAGCGTCAAAAGCGCACCATCATGGTGTTGGTCACGTTTTGTTTTTTTGTTTTAGCATCGCCGAACCAATCATAAACTGAAAAAGGCCTAGTTACTTGCGCTTTTGGCGCTCCTTGATCGGACTTATACGAAGCGCAAGTTCGTCTGCTTCTTTTGCAGGGGTTGGGGTGCTTCAGAACGCCGTGTTCTGATTGGCTCGATTGAAAGAACAGCGGGTAGACCTCAAGGCAGCTGGCATTGAGGTCTACCCACCATCCTTCAATCTGAGCCAATCGGAGCTCGGCGTACTGACGTCACCACAAACCCTGCAAAAGAAGCGGACGAACTTGCGCTCCGCATTACCTCGTAGCGTCGGCTGCGTCTGGACTTAAAGGCCGACGACCGGACACGAGATTCTGCAAGGCAGAAGATCCTCCTGACCCTGGGGGAGGAGGAAACAGGCAGCGGTGCGACAGGGTAGAAGGGTGGTGAGGAGGAAGCGAGGAAAAGGGGAAAGCGCCAACTGGTTGTCTGAAATGAAGTATGGGTGCTCGGCGAAATAGAATAACCGCTTATCGTCATTTATCCCGCGAACGTATTATCAAACACTGCCGACCAGGTGGTTTCAGCCATGCTTAATCTTTCCTTTTGTCGCGGAACGCCTCTATATTCGGCGTAATCAGCAGAACTTGGACAATGGCTAAGTTCATGCTGGCAACAATTGTGATTACAAAAATTTAACAGCCGCTGAAGCCTCGATAATGGTTGATCTTTCTTAATTCTGATAGATAGCACGGGCTTTCTAAGCCGCGCGCTCGCCCGATCTTTTTCGTGTCGTTTGCGGCTGTACACAGTTGCATGCAAATTTTTCATTGCTGGAAGCAGCGCTGCAAGTCAGCATGTGTCAACCTTAAACGCCTTGATGTTTCTTTTTTTTTTTTTTGTCTTACAAGTAGTTTATTTAGGCCCGAGTTCCACTATAATTCGTCTCACCTTAGCATGGACAAACTGCGAAGACTGTCCAAGCGCGAGACTGCCTTGACTGGAGAACGACGTCGACGTTCGTGTGTGTCCTCTTCGCGTCTTCGAAAGCAAAGGAGGGAAGGGACGAAAAGAAAAGGCTCGAACAGATCCGCTACACTAGCTCACGTGCACTTCGACAGTTTTTTTTTTTTTTTTTTGGAAGGAAACATTTTGATTTCGGATGTTTGCCAAATATTGTTTGCACTGAGAGTCCGGTTCTTTGTATCAGAGTGCTTCCACCTTCACCGTGTGCGAGCAAGCTGACCAGTTACGATTTGCAAAAAACCAAGCCACGAAGAATAAAAGAAGATTTGAATCGAGGCTTTAAGTGACGTGAAGAAAGGTTCATTTGAATAACGCCAGTTGACAGTGTGATTCCGGATTCCAACTACACCCTTACAATTTTATGTACCCTCGTGGGTTTCTGGATCGTTCGGCGTAGAACTTTCGGTGCGTAGAACATTCGGAACTCGATCAGACGAGAATGTTCTGGAACTTACGAGAAGGCCAAGTTGAAAGAATAAATAAAAGGACAGTCCGCTAACTGGAATCGAACCTACACCTTTCGCGCGACAGTCAAGCGTGGTAACCACACGGCCACGCACGCGCTTGCTCGCCAACGCGCGTGGAAATATGACGGCCGCCGTGTTCCTCCTGGTGTGAGCAAGCACCTGCCATTGCAGGGTAGCTAAACTCAACTCGTGGAGCAAAACATTCTTCGCTTTTTGACGTTGCGGGGGGGTGACCAAAAGAACGCCGCAAAGTTTCCTCCTCCCTGCGCGCGCTCAACTTCGCAACTTTTGACGAAAAATCCCCCGCGATCCCTAGGCGGTGCACGAGAGCACGAGACAGCGCGGGGAGGCGAGCGTTCACGCCGCTCGCTGTACGTTGTCTTTGAGCTCTCAAGCGCCGACAATCCCGTCATGCCTCGCCCAGGCGAGGAGCGAGAGTAGACGACGGGAGTTCGTCTGCTACGAGGCGGCATTCGCACAGCGGAGCTGAAAGAAAAAGTTGGTATTCTGCTTGAAATCGCGTCCTGCGGGCCACGAACTCAAACGCGAGCTTGAATTTTAAGCGTCTGATATTCCACGAAGGGAGGAATCGACGACCCGTGTTTTATTCGCAAAATTTGGGTCGCTTTGTTGCCGTACAGACGCTGAAACCTACCAGTGTGTAATGAAAGGCCCAGGACAAACACAGAGGCCGCGAGATCTCGCATCATCTGTGTGCAGGTGAAAAGCGGAACATTTTTCGACAAAGCTCCCACAGCAGAAACCTGTGACGCATTCACTCAGCGTCCGCGAAGGCTAAACATGGAGACGTTGCCCGAGGCTCAAGCACAGTCATATTTGAACGGCAGCTATCTTGCCCTGTCGTATTTTGTTTGAGAAAGCTCTCGTTCTCAATGCCCTCACCAGGGATATAAAAAAAGTCTTACGAAACGTATTGCTAGATGTTCCAAAGAACTAGGTTTAAGCAGTATCCTTTCAGTGGTTCACTCATAATACTATGCTTAAAACGAAGCAAGCTTTTGCGCGTACAGTGCCATAAATTTTCTCAAGTGTATGCTGTTTTGTAGTCAGCTGGCTTCGGAAACTTACGCCGTCTGTAGATATCACGGCAAGCCGAGTTCCTTAATTGGGAATCATCGCAAATATAAGTAACACGTTGCAGCAACCAACGTTTATAGATAAACGATGGCAGCGACTGCGCTCCCGCATTCCCACCCATGACGTCGAACAAAAAGGCGCTAGTTTCGGTTTGAGGTCGGTACTTTTCTACAACATCTATGGCGACAGCATCAGTCTGCACCAGACTTGGACGTAGTTCAACTACTCTACTCAAACTACTGTAGTTTAACTACTTTTCCGAGTAACTTGGTAACTTTCAATTACAACTTTATTTGGGTAATGAGTAGTTTAATTTAACTACATTTTTCAGGTAATTTCTACTCAAATTACTAACTACTTCCGAAATCTAGTGCTAATTTTGATCATCACAAAAGTTTGAGCGCAAAAATAAATAAGATGCCACCAGATGAAGTGGCATTCCCGAACAAGTGGCCCCCTCACATTCCGTTCTCACGCACTTATACTCGGCAGCCGTAGAAACTGCATCACAGGCGTCCTTGGGCCAAGGTGGCCACGAGCAGCCAAAACGTAACACCGGCGCGTACGAACGCAGGCAGAGATGCTTAACAAGCCTTGGTCGGGTATTGACCTAATCCGGTAATGCACGCAGGCACCGCGCCTCCAGCCGCAACCGTGAAAGACGGGGACACTCCAAGGGTTGTTGTTGTTTTCATGTTGTCTGAATTTAGTGAGTTCTGCCTCAAGCAGTTTGGGGATTCCACGGGAGGCGCCACTGGTATGACCTCGCAGCTGGGCGCGTTCCCATGGTCGCCTCGTCGTCAGCGCATACTCCCTTGCAAAGCCGGACTCCCCCGCAAACGCAGACACGGATAATCCGTTCATGGGAGCACGTTCCCGTTTCCGACTGGAACTGTACGAGCGACGATGCTTGTTCACGTAGTTCAACTACGCGTCCTTCCGATTTTCCACGCCAGGGAGACCTCCTCTTTGTTGAAAACGATTTACTTGTCAGGCGCGTCAGGATACCGTGGTCGCCGGCGAGGGTTGCGAGTCAACCTTGGCAGATCCTTTTGTTGGACCCGGCGTCAGCGGTGAAGTATACTTCGTTTCATCGTCTGTTAAACCAAAGCAATTTTTTTTTCAGTAGCTCAGCACTAGAACTGTAACGAGACGCGCAGTCGTCCGGATGATCTCATCGTTGTGGCGCGAGACTTGAACCCTTGACGATCAGGTGCACTCACTTAGCGTACTCTCCGAACGTCGTGGGAATAAAGAGGGGCCAGTCATAACGATCTCAACTTGCCGAAAAAAAAAAAAAAGAAGAGATTTTGTTATAAAAGACCCTCTAGCCGAGGGAAACATCACAGCGTTTCCTCATGGACACCTAAGATGCCCACACTCGTTTACCCGACCCTGCACAGCCTGTTTCTCAAATCCAACGCTGCCGTTCCATCCAGCGCGTCAGTGGAACGCCTTTTAGCTTGGCTGGGGACGTCTTTAGGAGGAAAAGGGGAAAACTCTCCTATCAAGAACTTTGAGAGTCTGCGAGTGAATAAGCTACTTTGGTGAAAACGCAAGCCATAAAATGACTGCATTTATTTTAGGCTCGGCGGGGTTTTCACGGATCAAAACTACTGTTCATTTTGCTATCACAAAAATATAAAAAAGTAACTTGGAAAGTAACTTCAAAGTAACTCGCTACTTTTTACAGTAGTTAGTAGTTTACTCAATTACTATTACAAATGAGTAATTTCTACTCTACTCCAATTACTTTTGGCGTCGATACTCAGTAACTTAACTTAACTACCTTTTTTGAGTAATTTGTACATGTCTGGTCTGCACTAGGTGCATTCGGCAAGTTCGTCCGGGGCCTGTTCTCCGTGCAGCACTCCACGGGTGCAATGCATTAGAACTCTCACAGTGCAAGTCTGGATCGCGGATCGGGAGCCCGTCACTGGCCTCACCGGCGGCCATTTGCTTGACAACAGGCAATACGCCGCGTCCTGTCTAGTTCTCCCTTTGTTTTCGTCCATTGTTGTTTTGGCGTATTACACCATGAGGCAATACACGAAAGTCTAAGGGAGAAACACGCAAAAATAGGAAGCTTGTACGCGGTGCTCTAGGGCGAGTATCTTATGACGTGCTGCGATGATTATATCGGGTCCTTGGAGATCAACTAGACATTCGTCAAACGTTCGAACATTGATTTAAAAAAAAAAAAAAAAATAAACGGGCCGGAGCACCACCGACTTTACTGACGTCGCTTGCTTCGGTTGCTAAATAAACGGCACGTTCAGCGACTGAACGGCACGCTCCGAGTTTCAGTTTGTCACGGAAGCCCTCACAGCTGTTCAAAGAAAAAGCTTTCATCATGAAGTACTATGTACATGCGGTTAAAACGATGTGAATGTCCCCAGTAAAGGCCTTCCAACTTATCGTTCGCTGAGCTCTGATGACTCCGAGATCACGGATGACACCACAATAACTCTCGGTAGCCCTTGTCTCATTAAACACATCACAGTTAGCGCCCAACAAAGTCGCCCTCGACCCTCAACCACACAACGTTTATTTAAACAAGATTGGTATTCTAACGCGTTTAATATTGTTGCCCACAATATTAACTGTTATTTGCGGAAACACGATAGAAGTTTCATGATCGAGAACAACCTACTAACGTAATAAAATTGAGTTTTCCCGTTTCTCCTATAGCATGCATTAGATCGTGTCAAGCGATGACTGCCGGTGGTGCCGCTCGACCCCAGCAATACAGGCCTCTATCCGCGATCCAGCCTAATAAGAGATCAGTGGTGCCAGTGCTATTAGAAATAAATCGTGTATTTGCATCGGTACACCCATACCTGCCGGATGTCGGGACGAGGCGCCAAACCGTACATCCGGCCAATATTGAAGCCGGTTTTCAGCCGAAGTTGCCTCGACACTCGCCAAGAAGCAACGTGTTGTTTCGGCGACTCGTTTGTGTAATTTAATTTTTCAGTCATTTTATTGGGTCCCGGGCCACTGTGTACACCCCAAAAAAGGAATGTACTGTGGTAATTATACCTTGACGAGAAGGAGGCACGTAGCCAGGATTTTGTTTTAGGGGGGGGGGGGGGGGGGCGCCCATGACGAAGTGCTCTATGAGGGGGAGGGGCGAGAGAAGGCCCCTGCAAAATGGAAGATTTCAGGGGGGGGGGCGGGCCTTATGCCCCCCCCCCCCCTGGGTACGTGTCTGACGAGAAGGGGGTATTGTAGTTTTACATCTTTATAAAAAGGTGTAGTGCATTATCACACGTTTTAAGAAACGTGTTTAAAAAATCACACATTTTTAAAGGTGTGAGGTTTACATTTTTTTATAAAGTCTATTGCTACACTTATTAGGGGGTTAGTTATTGGACACCCCGCTTACATGTATAAAGGTGTGAAAATGTTTAATTTGTATATACCTCTAACGGAAGAAAATCTCTTTCATGTGATTACATCGCGTGCCGATGAAACGATCTGTCAATGAGTGACGCCTGCCAGTAAAATTTCGGGGAAATAATTCTGCCGGCTGCCGGGAGACTCGAACCTACCCAAGAATTATCCCGGTTCTTGTTTGTTTTCCAACATTCTGAATTGTATACCAGGTTATTAGTACCTCTTCGTATATTGCAGAAAAAAAAAACAAAAAAAAAGAACGATGGCAGCCGCAAAAACTCTGACAGCCCGGCTCACAGTCATGTGGGAGACTGACAGGTGCTCGTCAGTCGCCACCATGCCTTGAAAGCTACCGGTTTCGAAGAACCGGAGCGCGCAAAGAACTTGTGGTTCCACGGTCATGGTAGACGCCATTGTCCGCCGCCTCGAAGTCGGGCGCCGAACGAAGCTCGTCGCAGAGTCAACGCACAACGGCTTTCGATAGCCGGTACTGTCGCCGAAAGTCGTCGTCGGGGAATTGAAAGGCGTCCCCGGTGGTCTCAGTAGCGACGCTGACGGTGGCGGAAGATAAGCTCGCCCGCAGCGTACGGCACCGCCATGTTGACAAAGTTTAACTTCGCCTCGATCCGAAGCGAAGATCTCGAGCTCAAACCACGGCTCTCGCAAAGTTTGGAAACGTCACTTTGACGTCAGCGACAACTTCGACAAACGAGGTTTCTTTTTTACACAAACTTCGGAGGGATTTTGAGCGTCAGCAGGTCGCCTAGGGACAATCTGTAAAGCATTAATTTTAGCTTGGCGTAGGGATGTAGGGACGAATGGGCGCTACGTCATCGGCGAAGCCGTTCAATCAGCGGGCTCCTCGCGCCCCTCCCGCGCCGCACGCGCGCCTCGATGAACTTTGCTACATTCTGCCTCTCTCAAAGAAATGAGCGTTCGAATGATTGACACCTCGCTCGGCGCGACGTCAGCGTCGCGAGAGTCCAATTAGCGCGTTCTGCAAACTTCGGGCACAAAGTTGTGCTTGACGAGTTTAGCGACCCAGGCCTGCCAAAGCTATCTTCACGCAGATGCTGCACGTGCTTGCAGTCGGAACGCCATGCTTGCAAACGTCTATACTTCGTTTCACCTTATGTTGTACCGCAGCGAAGGCTAGAAGCGCGAGCTCATAGCGTTGGCAGCTGCTCTTAAGTCACGAGAGCTTGTGCCGCCGAGATGTGCCCCAGAGCAAGGAGCTCGCGCTTGTAGCCTTTCCTGCGGTACATCATAAGGTGAAACAGAGTATAGAGAGCGACAAACGGAAACATCCGACACCGACAAGCACGCGCAGCGCGCAAGCGAAGGTATCTTTGGCAGGCTTGCAATCACCCGTGCTATGTACTTCACGGACACACCTAGAGGCTGCACGCCTGTCAAAGGTACACTTGAGCATGCTGCACGTGCTCGGGGCTTGTCGACGTTGGAGTTTCTGTACAGTGTACTAGAATAGTACACTGTAGTTTCTGCTTGTCGCTTTAGCGGAACTGGGACATTACAAGTTGTAAGTACGCGGGCGTTCCTCCAACCGCCGAACATGGGCGTCTGGTGTTCGGACGCCAGTCCCTCCTCGAGGAGCAGACGACGCTGTTGTTCGCTCTGGTTGGAGGGAGACAGCGGTTAGGGACAAAGAGAGTTGGGCGTCTATAGACCTTTTCCGCTTACTCTCGCCCCCGACCGCCAAGTAGGCATATCCGGTATGGGCGACAAAAAAATATAGAAACGTTTCAACCTGCAAATAGTAAAAAAAATAGAGGGGAGGCAAAACAAGAATGTGTGACGGTTACGTTTATGTCCTAAATGCCTTCTATTGGCGTGGCTTCGGCAAAACAATGTTTTCGCCCATACTGGAAGTGACGACAATTCAAGATGGCGGCGCCCTTGCAGAAAAGGTCTATACCCACTATCCGTCCAATCACATGCTCGACGCTCTGACGGCACAGCACGCTCTCCTCTCTCCCTCATGTGGTTGACACGCTTGTGACTGTGCTCACGAGTCGAGTGCGCGGTCATAAGCAAACGAAAGTGTGTGAACCGGGCTCAATTATATCGTTCCGCATCACGCGGTTCGCTTTTCAGTGGGAGTCGCTGAAACGAACTTCTGTTCCAGGACTGGACAGATCCGCGCTTGACGTGGGATGTCGACGAGTACGATGGTCTCGGTTCTCTCCGTGTGTCGGCCGACGACATCTGGACGCCACCGCTGGAGATGCACACGTGGTAAGTCGTTGTCTATGGGCCGACGCGATGGCTCATAGACCAGATTCGATTCAGGCGAAACATCTACGCATGCGCCGCGCCGATAGCAGCGCCACCTCAGCGGCTTGGCGTCAGACCCGCATGTTGGCCTATAAGCCGACCCTACCAGGTAATGGGAGAAATCAAACAGCGACAAAAGCGCAAGTCCCTATAAGCCATTTCTGTTTATGACTGATTCAGCGACGATAGAACACGTAACAAACACACGAAGAACACCGTGATGATGGTGTGCTTTTGACGCTGTGTGATCGGCGGATGTTTTTCGGTGTTTGTTTATTTTCAACTATATCGGTGTATTTCGGAGGAAGAGTACAAGCGTGAGAGGGGAGGGTGTCGACAAAAACAGTCCGAGCTGGGGCAAACATTTCTAGAAATAGGTGTTTATCGGCTTTAATCCATTTTGTATTCTTTTTTACACCGACGGATGTGTATCGGCGTTTTTCGGTTAAAACCGGAAGGTCTAAGGCCTGCACGTTCGTGACTCCGCACCAGAAGAGCGCTGTCACGTGGCGGAAGGGCGACAAGCTCTCTGCACCGATAAAGTGAGGGAGAGGGGGAGTCGAGAGTGAACGGGTGCGTCAGAACGCCGAGGTCTAGGCTGGAAGGATTAGCGGGTAGACCTAAAGCTAGCTTCCTTTGTCTCCACTGCTCTCGTCGAACGCGTTAGAACGCGAAAGCCCAACACCGGACGCCAGCGTTTCGTATTCCAACGTGTTCGAGGAGCGCAGTGGAGACAATGACTGCTAGCTTTAGGTATACCTAATCATTCCAACCAAAACTAAGTGTTCTGACGTCACTGCGCTCTCTCGTCTCCTCCTCTCTTTCAGTTTCTCGGCGTGACTTGTTTTGTTCCTCGTCGAGGTTTCGATTTCGCGCCCACTATACACTTCGTGTACACACACCACGCTTTACGAGTCGCCAAGGGGCTGTTGCTCCGACGTGAGTATCGCCATGAGTATTTGGGAGCAATATACTATGTGTAGCGCCCTGCGAGGATAGCAGTTTGATCATCCGCATCCGATTCGCATCTTCAGACTTGGTATGCTTTTCCGAACCGCATCCGCAATGTTCTTAAATTATTTAGAAAATTGAAAAAAAAAAAAAAAAAATCGCCAACCAAATCCTATAATGAGGTTCTGACGTTTCAAAACCTGCTCGTTTTGTTCTTAGGGGCCGACTGTTACCAGATAGGGGACAGCAGCTTCGTTTTCTTCTACGGTGATGGTCTCTTTTCTTCTTTTTTTTTTACTTCTTTGTTAGGTGGCTAACTCCGTTCACGTAGGATGATGGTAAAGTGCCAGGGAACCTATTGATGTTTCCTGGTGTTGTTTGGATATGCCATAACTCTATAAAATTCTTAGATTATCGGGCCCGCATCCGATCCGCATGCTTTGTATCCGCATTCGAACCGTATTCGCAAAATTCGGAACCGCGTACGACCTTCCAATTCGCGCATTCATTTTACATCGTAACTTCGAGCGCGAATAAAACATGCTCGTAGCTTAATTTGCTTATCTTTGTACAAATACCTCTTCTTAGAGTTAGAATACAATGAAAGTTATTTTATCGTAATTCGTTTCATCGAATTTATTATAAGCGATCGATCGTCCTTCCCGAGACTCTTCGCGTCGCGGGAAAGATGATCGCAGAGGAGATCGTCCTGGGAGTCAGCGTCACTATGCCCAAAAAATGCGCTTAAAATAAGGCAAATATTTTTTTTCGCTTTGTACTACTCGTGCTAAGCGTACGCGTAATTCCTAAACATGAAAATTAACAAAAAACAGACTAATATTAGTGTGTCATTTTATTTAGATCAAACGATAAAAAAATGACCGCATCTCCACGTGGTGAATGATGTTAATTGGGGCAAAGCTCTGGTGGTGCTGATGATACTGATTTTATTGTTCATAGGTAGTGCTGATGGTGCTGATTTTTGTTTTTATTGCTCATAGGTAGTGCTGAGTTCCGGGTTGCGTTTGGACTTCATTATTACTGCTTTATGGTCGGTGAAATGCAGAGCCATGTATGCAAAGTTTAACGCGATTATATACGCATTGGACCGCAGCGCCCTCTCCTGTATAGACGTTGAGCGGCTACATGCAACGTTTCATCGTTGACATCCCCAGCTCTTGAGTTACTACCACATCTCAGAGCCCCCTACTCGTCCCGCAGCCGTGGCCGAGTGGTTAGGGCGATAGACTAGAAATCCATTGGGGTCTCCCCGCACAGGTTCGAATCCTGTCGACTGCGCAAACATTTTTTTCTTTTTTTGTGAGTACGGACGCCGGATGGACGGACGGACAAGGCTAGACCCTAAGGAGCTTCGCCCCTAAAAAAGTGGGAGTGGAAAGGCAGTCATTCAGCGCAGCGAGGTACTTGTATGTATGTGGTAAGACGCGAGTACACCACTAGGAAAATATCGCAATGCTTATTCAATAATAGCAACACCTATCGGTCTCAGTTTTGAACACAGACCCGCAACCCCGTGCTCCGAACCGCATTCTTAGCAGCCAGCAGCTTGGCATTTGTTGAGAAGAAAAAAACATTCACACCGACACATGGACGTTTCTCTTGTCGAGGCCGCTGCGTAGGAACAAGATATCGTTGATGATGGATGGATTCAGACTGGTTCGCCTTTCTTGACTTACAATGTCGGCCAATGGAACTCTCTCTCTCTCTCTCTCTCTCTGCTGAAGCACTTGATGCTGAAGTAGCATGCCCGAACTGCGCTACAAGAGGTACGGAAAATCGTATACCTCACTCTTGTGGTATGAGGTTTTTTCTACATTAATTATGGCTTGTATGTTTTTGGTTTTCTTCGCCCCAAAAAACGCTTTCCACTCTTTCTCTGCCAAACCAGAATACGTTTTCCCGGGGCGACTGATGCCCCTGCATTTTTTGTTATTTTTTTCTAGGGATAGTATTTTCGGCGCCGATAGAACGCTGTAAAGCGATCTTTGGTTGGGCTCTTTCCACCCCTGGAAATAACGTTCATTGTAATTGGGGATATAGGATGTCCGTCGCCACGGCGTTAATAAGGACTTTTAGCACACCGTTACCGTGTTCGGCGTACCGCACTATACCGGAGCCTTATAGAAGCATGCTTTTAAGCGCTCGCCCCGCGGTCACGGTATCACTCCGCGCGCGCACTTAAAAGCACGCTTCAAAGGCTCCAGTAGAGCGGTACGCGGAACACAGTAACAGTTTGCTAAAATTCCCTATTATTCCCACCACACGCGCCCTCTAAAAGCAAAAAAAAAAAAAAAAAAGAAACCGGTAACAAAATGTTGTTGTGCACTGTCAATGACAAGAGCTCACACCAAAAGACGCGCGTTCACGCGCTTCGGAAATAAATAAATAAATAAATCTTTGGAATGGTTCGGAACAAAATGATCAGATGTCTATTTTGTTCCGAACGCTTTTGTTCACGAACGCGACGCCGATGCCTAACGACTTCGACTTGACGTGTCGCAGCTCTATCGCTGTGACTGTATCGTGGATAAACACAAAACTGCTCTTTTCTTTTTTTTTTCTTTTTTTTTTCCTGGAAAGTAATTTGTTTCCGCAGAACATTCAATGAACCCACTTCATAGTATCACTCACTTATTCACTGGACACTCTGCGGTCGCGCACGTTTATCGGCCGATTCGAGAAAAAAAAAAATCTAAATGCGGACCCGAGGATATCCGCATCCGATCCGCAACTCGTCCACCAAATGTGATTAAATTTTTTCCCGCATACGCCCGTTTACTGCGGATATCCGCGGATGATCCACGGGTAATCTGGGGATATCCAGGACTTTTACAATATGGTTTCTTAACCCTTTCCTCGCTATAGTTTGTGAACCTGGGTGCACTTTGGCCTATGGTGGCTTTCGCGCCATAAAACTCCGATCAATCGATCAATACGCGGTTTCTTACTGACGCGCATCTTCCAACTGTTTTATTTTTTGTATTGCAGTGGAAGTTAGCGCCAGACGCATCAGCCACACTGTTCGTACATCATACACAAGACACGGTCTGCTGACATCGTGCCAGAAATATCTCCGGACGCGCCTCAACATCTTCAGAGCATGTTTGTTGTTCCATGCATGCCTCGAAAATGTCTGCCAACACTTTTTTTTTGTATGACCAATGAACGTTATACAAGGAAGAAACAGACAGTGTTTTCAGACTGATCTTTTCTATCGGATGTATTAGCAGTGGCGACCGCGCGGCTTTAGGCTTGACTTCTCTTCAACTGATGCTTGCGTGTGTGGTTGCAGGGCGGACGCGCTGTCCACCGCACCCATGGCAACGACCGCCTTTCTGCTTCCCAACGGAACGGTGATGTTCTGCACGAAACAGAGCGCAAGCTCATCCTGTCAGGTACGTACACACACCTTACTAGAGCTTATCATCCCGGTGAAGAGTACCCCCCTTCACCGGGCTTGTGGACGCAGTCCATATGGAATAAAGATATGGGAGCCCCCAATGAGCAGTATTAGGTCTTGGGAGGTGGCGCTTTAGCTTTGCTGCGCTCCGACGAGGCTGTAATAGCCTCCAAAATGTGCCATAATGATGAGACATGTACTGAATGGATAGTTATACCTTATATCTTACCTAAAGTCAATGAAACATTTAACCACTAATTCTCAGGGTGAACGCAAAAAGAGCCAAGAAGCGCGAGATCTGTTCAAAAGATTCGAATATTTTCGTAAACCAACTTTTTGTTTTTCACCCAAGACGTTAAACCGTCCAGTCAAAGGCCCTCGCTAAATCTACCAACTTTGTTTTTCGTGTAGCGTTTATGCTTTCTAGCGCTGGTGACATGCGCAGGCTCGACGAGCTGGCAAAGACGAAGCGACCGCAAGTCGCTTGGGACGCGAGCAGCTACGCGTTTTTTGTACTGTCTTGTGATTGGCGTACCCCTTTTTACGTTTCGATGTGCCAAAAACGCATTTTAGAACACTTGCTCACCGTATAGCCCGTAATGTGGGATTTGACAGCTTGTTCTGGCCACGAGCCAGAAGAGCGGGCACCGAAGCGCTTCTGGGGCCCGAGCCGTCACGGACTCGCGTGTCCACTCCTTGCGCTGGTGAGACGAGCGGGAAAGCCGACTCAAGGTTTCGCCATACTTTACAGCGACAGGTGTTAGTGGGAACCTCCCCGGGAAATTGTATGGTCGTCCTTTGGGAAAACTTTCGGTGATGTTATCAATCACATGTATGATCACTACGAGCCGCCGAGAGGGAGAGAAAGAGAAAGAAGGCTTACGATAACGTGGGACTCATAGCTAAAGGCCAGACAGTCATCTTAAGAGGGAGAGGGGGGGGGGGGGCGGGGGGAGAACAGCGGACAGAAGAGAAAATGGTGAAATGCTTCGCCACTGTCGATTTCACGGCGACGGATGAGAGCCGCAGCCGGCAACGAGTGAAGACACGGCCGCAGAAACCGATGATGAAGAAGCAGGCGGAGCACACGCTATCCGAACTGTCCAGCGATCGCAAGGGTCCGATGATGATAAAGCAACGCACACAACAGCTATCACACTAAAACAGACGTCTCTACTTTCAATTATTTGAGCGTTCGAAATTTTTGGGGTTGCCGCTTTTTGTTTAATTAAAAGTTGAAAACAATATGTTATTTTACTTTTAAATCTCTTTGGCAGATGGACATGACGTACTTCCCTTTCGATCGTCACGAGTGTGTCGTCGAGTACGCCACCATCAAGGATGTGGAGAAGCAGCTCAATCTGAGCATTTTCAGACCGGCACGTATTCATCCCACCCAAGGGTCGGAGTTTCGGCTCGTCTCCATTACGTCCAAGAGGTGAGATTTCTAAAAATGGCGGCTTTGTGTGATTCCGTAACACAGCAGGTGGCGTGCCGCGACAGCATAGACATATGCCGTGAAGGTCGCTGTTCGCGCAGTGTCCGAACTAAGGTGTGGCACGGGGGAGGGGAAGGGGGGGGGGGCACTTGCCCCGGTCGCCATATAAGCGCGAGGCCGATGAGTACCCGAGGAGGAAGCCCTGAGTTATGGTCGGACAAAGGGCACCGCGGGCCGAAAGCTCTGCCCGAGCAGTTAAGGGCGGTCCAAACCAAACCGCAAAACGTCTCCCGGAAACATTAGGGAAAAAAGAGTGACGTCAACGGTGACGTCAACGGTGACATTTTCCGGGTCCCGCATTCCGGGTGAAAGTTCAATATATTAATTTTAGCCGCACCCGAACGAGGCTGGAGAACGGCGGATTTTCGCAGTAGCCTATCAGAGGAAGGAGGTTCACCCTCCTCGCCCTCCTTGCAAACCTTGCGCGGGAGCGGGGTGGGGTATGGGGGTTCGCATGTCGCTTTGCGGGATCCCTATAAAAAACAAAGAGAAGCAAAAAAAAAAAAAAATCGTCGGTAGCGGTGCCGGGCATCGCCACCGGTCGCCGGGGCCATGGCCTTCCCTCTCCGCCATCTTTGCATCCCGACTGGCATGCGCTGAGGCCTTTCAGTCTAGGCAATGTTGGCCCATGGCGCCCTGTGTTCGCGCGTCCGTTTTCCGCTTGGACATCCAAGCGACATTCCTCGATGTCGTCTCTCCCCTTTCTTATTTTCGAGAGATTACACCGATAAGAGCAGCGGAGGCCTTGACGACAGCCAGCAGAGCGAGTGAGTGGCTGTCAGCACCCACGCGATGAGCACTCTCTAACCTCTTTTTTGTTTCGTTTTACGCACGTGTGCTTTCACTGCAGTTTGTCTTTTTTTTTATTATGCGGTGCGTTAGGAAGTCTTGTTTTTTTATATTTTCATGTGTACCTTTACACTCCAGTAACATCCCCAAAGGGCTAGCAGTATGAATGAATAATAAATAAAAAAACAATAACTAAAATAAATAATGAGAGTGCCCGAAGATTTCCGGTTGATTAGAGTGGGACGGCACTTTTAATCGGCGTTCATGCACGCGCCCCCGTACCATTCAGAGTAGAAAGTTGTCCACGAGTACAGTTAGGCTCTCAGCAGAGTGGATTAAAGACCCTCGATTAAACGTACACTTCGCACTTTTTGCGAGTACCCCCCAGCCATTGTTGTGTAAATGCGAAAGACGCGCGTTCCACGAGCCAGTGGTGCGCCGCCGTTTGCTTTCAAGATCCGCACGGGGCATGCGCCTCGTGAAATTGAGCATTTGTCGCTACTTGTAAAAGATGCACAAACACAATAACGGGCTTTAGGGTAGATAAAGGAATTACTGGGGAAAAAAAGTTTAACGTTCTAACTAAAATTAAGTTATAACTAAGCCGATTTTCCTTCGCATCATTTAAGAACTCGCTCGTCTCGGTCTGTAGCCTTTATTCGTTTTAATGACGAATTCGTCTACTGGATCGGAAGGTGATTCTAAAAAAAGGATGTAACTTCCGTACGTCACGTTACCAGGTCACGTCGTGCGGTCGCGAGACCACGCGGCTCCCGTGAACGGCTTCTTCTCCGTCTGCAGCATAGTTTGGTAGGAGCGTCAGAAATTTTGTTCGTGTTTTTTTTTTTTGTCTTTTGTGCGCAGATGGATAGAGGACTACGGAGGAGACGACCGCTACACCTTTATCTTGTACCGGTTCACGCTGGAGAGGCGTAGCCGCCTTTATCATTACGCGGTGCTCGTTCCCGCCATCTGGCAGCCCTGCTCACGCTCGTGGTCTTCTGGCTTCCCCCGGCCTCGGAACGGAAGTTGGTCCTCAGCGGCATCGCTCTCTTGGTCTCGCAGCTGGTGTTGCACAGGGCGACCGACGCAGTCACCGGCTCCGAACGTACTCCCAAAATCGGTGAAAATTAGTACTTTTCATACTCGTTGTCAGAGCGAGAGACAAAAAAAAAGTTTTGCGCATTGCTCACGGATTGCGAAGTGGTTGTCGGGAGAAGAAACAATGTTTTCGGCGTTTCAAACGTGCACGTTCGGTAAGAGCTAATGGGGAATGCATATATCTTAATTCACACCATAACGGGTAAATTAGTAATTCTCCGCGAGGTGCCGGACTTGTTTTAGTGTGGTTCTTAAGGTAATCACGAAAATAATTAACTATTTAGGTAATTAGAGTTTTTTTTTTCTCAATTTGTGACGTCCGCCGTGGCTGGCGGTTTGTTCCTGAAAAGAGTCTCTTTATCTTTTCCACAACCACCCTACTTTTAGCGATTTGTTAAAGTATTCGCTCAAGCACCCGGTAGAGTAAAACTTCTAAGCCGCTGAATGTTAAAGTAGAAATGCTCGTTTCGCGGTGTAGTTGTTCTTATTATCGTTGAAGGAAATGGGAGGAAGGGGGTGGGGGGGGGGGGGGGGGGAGAGTCAATAGTGTATTCGCTCTGGGCGAATTTAAGGCTATTCCGATATATGCGTTTTCAGCTCTTCAAGGGGGAGCATCTAATTCTTAAAGAGGTCTATCACTTGTAGAGTAGAGCTGTTTGCGGATGGCGACGTGAGCGATCGAAAGCGTCGCTGTGGTCGGTCCACCACAATTGGCCGAATGCTGACTTTGCGCAAATACCGTTAAGAACGGATCCCTGACGTTAATGACCTATAAAATACGCGTTCGTTTTTTACCCCACGCAATAGAAGTCTCCGAAAAAAAATTAAAGAAAAACGAGCAACGTTCACCACCTCAACTCGCAGCCAGAACAAGCGGCCACGTGATCTGGAGCCGATTATATGCCGCCAATGCTGATCATAGCCACGCGCTGGGGTTGGCAAAGCACAGGACACGCGCTGAGTTCCAGACATCGTTATGGCTCGGCTATTGTCGTCGTTGCAGCGATTGGACACGGGCCACTACCCGAATGCTTCTCGAACTAGTAATTATCACGAGCCCAAACCGAGTGTCCACGCAATGCTGGGGTTCAATCTATGAGCCGCATTCAAATATCGTCATTGGGGTGTACTGCGATCCCCACGTTACGTCATCAAATTTTTCAAAGGAGAGATTGAATGAAAATGATCGCTTTTGTCCTTGAAATTACACCGCAACAAAGGAGTTTCTTGGCCAGTGGCGTTGCGTGCGAGTATCCTTGAGTTCCACTAGTGCCAGTAAGCTCGTGTAAAGTGAAAAACATTCCAATTAAATATCGTTGCACCGCCCCTTTAAACGCACACTTCGCACTTTTTGCAGGTACTCCCCAGCCATTGTTGTGCGAATGCGAAAGACGTGTGTTCCACGAGCCAGTGGTGCGCCGCCGTTTGCTTTCAAGATCCGCACGGGGCATGCGCCTCGTGAAATTGAGCATTTGTCGCTACTTGTAAAAGATGCACAAACACAATAACGGGCTTTAGGGTAGATAAAGGGATTACTGGGGGAAAAAATTTAACGTTCTAGCTAAAATTAAAAAGTTATAACTAAGCCGATTGTCCTTCGCATCATTTAACAACTCGCTCGTCTCGGTCTGTAGCCTTTATTCGTTTTAATGACGAATTCGTCTACTGGATCGGAAGGTGATTCTAAAAAAAGGATGTAACTTCCGTACGTCACGTTACCAGGTCACGTCATGCGGTCGCGAGACCACGCGGCTCCCGTGCACGGCTTCTCCGTCTGCAGCATAGTTTGGTAGGAGCGTCAGAAATTTTGTTCGTGTTTTTTTTTTTTTGTCTTTTGTGCGCAGATGGATAGAGGACTACGGAGGAGAAGACCGCTACACCTTCATCTTGTACCGGTTCACGCTGGAGAGGCGTAGCCGCCTCTACCATTACGCGGTGCTCGTTCCCGCCATCCTGGCGGCCCTGCTCACGCTCGCGGTCTTCTGGCTTCCCCCGGCCTCGGAACGGAAGTTGGTCCTCAGCGGCATCGCTCTCTTGGTCTCGCAGCTGGTGTTGCACAGGGCGACCGACGCTGTCACCGGCTCCGAACGGACTCCCAAAATCGGTAAAAATTAGTACTTTTCATACTCGTTGTCAAAGCGAAAGACAAAAAAAAAAAAAAAAAAAAGTTTTGCTCATTGCTCACGGATTGCGAAGTGGTTGTCGGGAGAAGAAACAATGTTTTCGGCGTTTCAAACGCCGAAAACATTGTTTTGTTGTGGAAACATTGTGGAAAACACCATAACGGGTAAATTAGTGATTCTCCGCGAGGAGCCGGACTTGTTTTAGTGTGGTTCTTAAGGTCATCACGAATATAGTTAACTATTTAGGTAATTAGAGTTTTTTTTTTTTCAATTTGTGACGTCCGCCGTGGCTGGCGGTTTGTTCCTGAAAACAGTCTCTTTTTCTTTTCCACAACCACCCTACTTTTAGTGATTTGTTAAAAAGTATTCGCTCAAGCACCCGGTAGGGTAAAACTTCTAAGCCGCTGTATGTTAAAGTAGAAATGCTCGTTTCGCGGTATAGTTGTTCTTGTTATCGTTGAAGGAAATGGGAGGAAAGGGGGGGAGTGGGGGGGAGTGGGGGTGGAGTCAATAGTGTATTCGCTCTGGGCGAATTTTAGGCTATTCCGATACATGGGTTTTCAGCTGTTCAAGGGGGAGCATCTAATTCTTCAGGTTCAGGTCTATCACTTGTGGAATAGAACTGTTTGCGGATGACGATGTGAGCGATCGAAAGCGTCGCTGTGGTCGGTCCACCGCAATTGGCCGAATGCTGACTATGACGTCAGCAAAGGATGTCTCATCGAATGGAAACGAGAGGAATGTAAGAACTTCAATTTTGATGGTGTTGACAGTGTTGCTTTGAGAGCGCTATGATTTCAGGCTTTCACCATGCCCATTACAAACACCATCGAACTTGTTGTTCACAAGGTCACGTCACGAAAGGTAACCAAACGAGGGCGCCACCGAAACATCTCGCCGCTAATAGGGAATTCCCTCGATGGTTTGGAGCGGTTTCCGAGCGCTTCTTTCTTGATATCCTTTTAGGCGTGAAAAAACGCGCTCCCATCTGCAACGTACCAAAGGCGCGAGCACGCTTTTAAATCACTCCAAATCAACAAGAAAAAAAAAGAACGAAATAAAAAAACTTTACATAAGTTTGCATCAGTGATCGTCATCACGCTGTCTAGCGCGCACCGTAGGAAACTTTTAATTCGATTTGTGTATTTATTTGCTTTCGCAGTCGCTCTTCTCGGTGTAACCGTCCAGGCGAACGCAGCCGCCATTGTGTTCGCAGCGGCCAGCACGAATCTGTCCAGGCGTCCCCAGGGGCGACCCCTCCCAAGTTTCCTGGTGAAGACATCCAGAATCATAGCCATGGGATTTTCTGGCTGTGGGTCCAGCCCATTGAGAAGCACTACCCTGGTCCTTCGAGCAGCTCCCAGCATGCAGGAGCAGTCCAGCGGTGAAGTCGGCTTTACGGACGGCTACATCGTGGCTCGTGCCTTGGACCGGGCGCTTCTCCTGGTTGTCACAGTAACGATGACATTAGCGTTTATTCGTATGAGGTTTTGCCTCAGTCCTCGTCGGAGTGACACTGCACGCGAGAAGGTCATGAATCGTTTGATCGGATGGGAGTGAAGTGACGATCACGAACAATGAAGGACCCGCGAGGTGGTGACTCTGTACGTACGGTGTGGGCCAAAAGGATCTGACCCATATTAAATAAATAACACACATCGTCCTTGCACACTACGACACTTTAATTTACATTTAAAGTGAGGCTAGGTTTCGAATTTGTTTTGTGAAAATATCAAAAGAAACGCTTCACTCAATCCGAAGTTACAAATATAAAATCAAAGACGTTCCAACGGCTCAATCGATAATTAAGCTTTTTTTTTTTATAATTCACGCGATGTGGGCCATTTAGATATCTAAATTGTCATATGAGAGCAACGTTAGGACTATTTTATGTTCTTTTTTTCTTTTTTGTTTTCGTCGAATAATTCGTTCTAATGGACCACGAGAGCGTTTTGTTAAGACCATATCTGAGTCATTCGAAAATTTTGTTTTTATTTATCACTTTTGATTGGGTTAGGGTTGTCTCTTGATATTTGCAGGGCACGAATATAATTTTCACGGTTTACTGCACTGTCGCAGAGTGCAGAGGATTAAATCACTTTGGCCCGCGTGGTATATATTAGCATCCAGCGGCCGGCCAGTCTGAAAAGATGCACATCATTAGTTGTTGTTCTGTTGAGTCTCACAGATCTGACGGGTGTTCTCACATGTTAATATTGTATCGCGTTTTAAATTTGCGGAAGTCCCAATTCATTTCTCCTGAAAATTGAACCGTTCTTACGCACAAAAACCGCATCTATCGATCAGCTCATCTGGCTTCTTTCTATTTTCTCTCTCTTTCTTCCCCCCCCCCCCCCATTGCCCACCTCTTTTTCGCGATTGTGATGACGTCACGGACTCTCTAGGTATTTTTTTTAAATAATTCAGAAGTCTGTTTGCCATTTGGCGTAATGATAACATCCGTCAAAGATAGGTTTTATGTCATAAACGACTCACATTATCTTGGAACGCTGACAAAAACACCGAAAAGTATGGAACGCGGTTGAATCTGCGCAAGCTTTACAAGAACCCTTTGCATGTTTTATTTGCGTGAGGAGGTATAGCGGAAAACTTGTTCCACGTAAAAGTGCGAATTAATTTGTCAACAAAAGCGTGTATGCTAAAAAAAAAAGAATACACTGAAAAATAGCATTTTTGAAAATAATAAAAATAAAACCCATTAAAAAAGTTTAAGTTAAAAAATTATTTGTTTGTTAGAGACAGTCCCTAATGCCCGTGTCCCACTAGAGCGACAGACAGAAACAAACGACAGCGACAGGTCTCAAACCAGAGTCTTTCGCGATTTGAGAGGTTTTGTAGAATAAAAGAGGCTGTGCTCAAACGCGAGCATCATGCACGCGAGGGTATTTTTGGCCATCTTTGGCAGTCTTGCAATCGCTCGTGCTTACTTCACGAGCACCGAACGACTATAAACGCCTGCCAAAGGTACTATCGCGAGCATGCTGCATGGGTTTGAGGCTTGTCGCTGTCTTTTGTTTCTGTCTGTCGCTCTAGTGGGACACGGGCATAAGCAATACCACCTAGAACACAAGGCCTGCGCGTTTCCTCCTCTAAACGTCATCACTAGTAGATCCCCTCAGCGCCCCCTAGCTAGCCCGGATGAGCACCATCGTCTGCTACATCGTCTGCGACGTCGTCTGCTCCATCGCCTGCTTCAGTGGTTTGCGTAGGAGATAATGAAACAGATGCTCACGCCGGGTGTCTGTCGCTATAGCATACGATGAAGTTAGACGTTCACGTGGAGCGTCAAATGAATGAGTGAAATTGCCTTACTGCTTTGCGAAGGGCTGCAAAGCCCTTCGCTGGACGCTGGACGCTAGCACTGGACGCCATTTTCGAGGGCGCTTTTTATACTCGGGGTCGCTGCTTTGAAGCGTTCTTCCGCAGAACGAGCGCGCGCGCTAGAAATGCCCGTCTCAAAGGCAGGAGCGCGTGCTAGCTCGCGCTCCTGGCCGAGGGAGTGTTCGCGTGCACGTTGCAAATGAACTGGAAGCTCGCTATCAGCTCGCGCTCAGCAGTCACGTGTGAATGCACGTGACTGCTGAGCGCGTAGTTGCATCCACTTGCGTGAATGCAACTACGTCGCATTCACGCAAGTGAATGTGACGTAGTTGGGACGCGGCCCATACTCTCGTCAAGCTTCAGCCTGTTTGCCGCTTGGGGCGGGTCGGGGATCTACTAACGAAACGTCATGCGCAGGCCTTGTGTTCTAGGTGGTATTGGCATAAGCCGTGAGGGGAAAAACGTAAATTACTGTCGTCACGTAAGATGGATTTGACTGAATATGCAAATTGAGGTTGTAAATAAAATAGAAATAAGGCTGGCAAACATAACTTGACTCGGGTATTTATTTATTTTAGATATACTGCGGCTCTACCGAAAGCTATAGAAGGAGTGGTAAATTATGTTAAAAATGCAAGTAAAAACATGAACATGGCAATGTACAAAACGCGGTTTAAAAGAACGTGTCATTTTGGCTCTAAGACAAAGACAGAAGCGCTTGAGCTTAGCATATGAAAATGCTTTATTTGTACGCCGAACTCGCCGATCGAAGGCACTTGCAAAACAATGTGCTCGATGTCGTTTTGTCTTCAGCACTGCAGGTTACAATGTTTATAAATGCACAGCCTGTAGCACTCCCTATTGGGGGAAAATGTATTACTTTGGTGAGTAACGGACGCTCTACTTGGTACCACTGTTGCATGTATGTGTGCGCTGTCATTACTGCGGCCAAACTGCGACTGACTTTATGATCTACTTGTAGCGGTGTATCTGGGGGAAGCCTGCCATGGTTTTACCTTTACCTGTTGAATGGCATCTTGAAAAGCTGTCTTATACAACCGGCTTTGAAAGCATTTAATTATACTTTATATCATAAATTGTTTGCAGCGCTATAGAGGGGACAGGTATCAGAGCACAATTCTGCCAAATAGACTGTTCCACGAGCCGACGCAAAATAATGCATCATAGAAATGTAACAATGTTTACTGAAGTAAAAACTCTAATAAAATAGCAAGATACAGTGTGATTGGACTTATCAAGACACATTATAATCTATGTCTATAGATACCTCGTTGTTTTCGTGGTCCCTCATTTCTAAACGCTTCGATGTAACGAGTGCAACCTTTCGCTGCGGTCCTATGTCACCGCTTTCGCAACCGGAGGACGGGTCGTGTTTCGTGAGCTCGGGGGCGTCATCAAGAAGTTCTCTGGCGCTAAAACACGCCTCCTGAGAAAGGCGAGACCCTCTCCCGAAGAAGAAAAACACTCCTTTCGGTCGGGGACGCTCGTCGAAAATGACGGCCAAGCACCGTTTCCTTCGCCTGGCCACGATCCTGGGATACGTCGTCTGGGCCGCCACTTCGCAAAACGGTACTTTCGAAAACTCGCCACTCTAACGTTTACGCATTCACAGCCCAGTGTGCGGTAACCACATCCAAGCGTGCGCACGTGCTTCGCTTCGGAAAGCGAACAAGGCACCGGCATAAACACAGAAAATGGCGCCTGCCAGAAGCCCTTTTCTAGAGTGGTGTATGCTATGATGCTCAGGCTAACCATTTCGGACGATCCGGGACGATATACAGGATGCTGCAGTATGAGTTAGACCATGTTACATTCAGGCCGGGGCCTCACAATGGAGGAGGGAGGTTTCGTAGATGGTTTTCGCCGTCCCGCAACGTTCTCCGCAACCCGCTCGAAACCCGAAACTCTACAGTCAAGGCCATGGGCGCGCAGGCGCAGTAGCGGCTTCTTCGTTGCGGAGGGTTTAGCGGAGGGGGAAACGCGGTCTACGAAAACTCCCCAATGTCAACCAAAAATACGTTAGCTGTTAAAAGAAGAAAAAAGTTGGAACGGATTGTTACATTTTCTATTGTCTTAATGTGGCGGTCGGTGTCATAGCTTAGTATGCCGGAGGCACCCCGTGTGGCAATTTTTCGGCTAGCACTAACTTGGGTCAGCTTGCATTGCCGTTGACTGTACCACTGGCAAATGAACGTTTACTAAATGCTGGCGCTCACCGACTAAAGTATAGCTTTATTAGTAAATATATATATATATATAAGTGAAAGAAAACGTTGGATTCTGGCTCTGCCGTGCCAACTGCTCCTTCAGTCGACACGGAGGTGAGTGTAGATTTTACAATTTAAAGGCACGTTTGACTCATACGTTAACGAATTCGGAATTTCTTTAAAACAGTCGATGTATGGTACAATGTATACAAACTTCATATAGTCTACATTTGACACTGCTCTTTTGATATGTCAGAAGATATAGCAATCACGTACTCTAGGCACAATTTGCACTTGAGATACTGTAGCTGTTTATACTTAGCAATTAACTCTTAGGAAGTTTCAAGTCGTCACGAGAAGATAGCGTCCAGCAGAGACTGTGAATGCATGGAGATACAAAGTGTCTGCTGGCCGAAAGCTGCTCCCATTTTCTTAATGAAAATAATAAAAAAATCGTAATTTGCCTTTAGATTGGGCAACGTGACGTTCCGAGACTTTGCCAATACATCGAACAAATTCCACGTTTTCAGCAATGGGCAGAGCGTATATATATTTGGAGTGCGAAAAACTGTGCGCACTCTTCTCTGTCGGTAGCCTAAAGGAGACTAGTCGCTCGTCGCCTTCAACGAAATGTTATTAAACAACGCGAGATTACTTAGTCAAACTGTGTTTTAGAAAAAAAGACAAATAATTTATAAATGATATCATTTACCCAAATTTAGTTGAATGCAGTAAATTAAAAAAAAAATGAAAAGGCCTTGTACCGGTTTTTCTTTACAATGTTTTTTTCTTTTTTCAATGTTATGCAAATAAATTGACTAACACCCTTCTCAAGCATGCTTGGGCAGCGTTTTAAACTGAAACACAGTTGCTGCTTTTAAGTTGATCGAAGGTACACTCCGCGACATTGTTAGCGCGAACATGTCGTTGGCACTTTTCGGCATTTTATTCAAACAAAGTGGTGGTTATCAAACTTTAGAACTTTAGTGACTTTCTTGAAAGATGGCATTCCGCTTTGTATTTACGGTCGTTGTTCAACTTCGAGAAAAAAAAACACAGTAAAAACTGGCGATCGCTTGTTCGCGCAAACAGTGTCGCGCTGTGTACATAGTTTGAGCTCGCAATTTTTCACGCAATGAATAGTACTTTGTAGTTGAACGAGCAGACGTTATTTGATTTAACTCCAACTAGGTGTGAACTCGCAGTTCTGTCTTCAAAATGTAAACGCGCACACGCACACGGACGTACAGAGCGCGACACTGTTAGCGCGAACAAGCGATCACCGGTTTTTCTTATTTTTCTTTTTGACACCAGGGGATGTCATCCAAGTTATTATTGCTACGGAAAGAGCTCATTTAGTGCTATAATGTAAGCGAAAACATTTCGTGCTCGCTAATACTATTTAGAAGTAAAATGCAAAAATGCGCCGATGTCGTGTTCGCGCTAACAGTGTCGCGATGTGTACATACACATACGCACTGCCACGTTATTAGGAGTACATAGATGAAACGCAGCAATGTAGGAGAAGTAGAAACTAAAACACTAGATTATTATTCGATAAGAAACAAAATTAATTTTGTATTCTAAACCCCAGGGGAAAAAGAATAAACTAACATACAACACGACACAAAATCTCAAAGTTTAGAGCATGATGTTCCTTAACCAGCTTGCCTCCATACTTTCTCTTACTAAATTAATTGTTTTTTTTTTGTTTGTAAGAAGAGTATAATTGTTCAATGTTGGTAAAAATACTTTTTTGTCGCTATGCATGTTAATCGTTTTTTTTTATTATATGCACAGTACACGAATGCCGACGTATAGCTTTTCTCCCCCACAAAGCGACCGACGAGTCCAAGGCCGAGAATGACCGACGCCTTCGGTCCTTCCTGCTGCGCGAGAAGAAGTACGACACGGGGGTTCGGCCCATGTCCGGACCCAACGAGACGACGCAGGTCCGCTTCTCCCTGGGACTGCTCGACGTCCCCGTCCTGGTACGTGAGCTGTACACTCGTGAGCCGATAGCTGTACACTATCGGCTCACGAAGAAAACTCGTTGTCTGCGAAGCCATGACAAGATGCCTTCAATGTGCCACGTCCTGCATTTTTTAAGTTGTCGGCAAGTATTTATTAAAAAAAGGTACGCTTTAAGACATGATCACGCTGCTCATACGTCACGCAAACGACAGTCTGCAGGCACTCTTTGAGGCGTGTCTCTTCCTTGTATACAAAGGTAGCATTGGACGTACAAACGCTGTCAGCAGCCATGTTGGAAGCATACATGTGTATGAAGCAAACGTGCTTGAAACATGCTTGAGCAATGTCCGCAGACACTTATGTCATCATGTCCGCACCGAACACCGTGTCTTATGATGTATGAGTGACCGCCTCGGGGACTCCGAGGCAAGGGGCCGGACCACATGGATCCCCCAAGTGGCGGGCTCGAATCCCGACCGGGGTATATACCCGTAATCTGACGGAAGCTTATCGCGGAAAAGGGCGGCCGAGATTTTGGCTGCACGTCGAAAGGTTCCTCGGGTGATCGAAATGAATCCTCAGCTCCGCTGGAGCGTGCCAAGAGATGACCCTCGTTGCTTTGGCACGTAAAACGGCCACAATTGATTTGACACTTGAGCCATGTCAGCGAGATTGGATTGGATTGGATTAAGATGGCTCTTCCCTTTATATTGGGTGAGCAGAGTCGGAGCTTCGTTTTATAGCCATATTTCACTCCTTTGGTTTCTCTATTTTTCCGCCATCAGTCCTCGATCCGTCGTTTTGTGCTTTCGAAGACCTGCGTAGAATCAACGTTGACATTTGACAGCGGCTTCTGCCGACGTGTCTAAAGGAGGAAGCAAGGAGTGCTGTGCTTTCCGTCGTCCTGCTTGCTGAAGCAGTTCGCCACGGAGGAAAATAACACCGCTAAAAAAATTTAATATTAGAATGATATCGTTTGCAAATGGTGTCCATATGTGGGTCTTGCTTCTAAGCTCCAAATTGTCGGCGCCCACCAGGCGAGGACCGATAAACAAGCGTCACTTACACAAGTACTCTTCCGCTCCGTCTTAAACAACAAATATTGGAATAGAACTGCGCTGCTAGATGCTTTGCTCAGACACTTATAGTGAATACATGATGGGGAGTACTGCTCAGAAAACACGGACAATGCTGCACTCAAAAGTGAAGAATTTTAATAAAGGAAACAAAGACAGAAGAAACATACACTGTATACTAAAAGATTGCACAAAAAATTGACCGCATCTCCACGTGGTGAATGATGTTGCTTGGGGCGAAGCTCTGGCGGTGCTTGTCTGCGTAGACGCCGAGCCGCAGCATGCCGAGCCTTTTTATTCATGTCAGTAGGAAAATGTGTGGTTTTCTTCTTTTTCTTTTTTTAAGCAGACAGATGGGATGGCATCTCAGAACCCCCTACTCTTTTTTTTTATTCTTTTTCTTTGAGCCTTTTCATTCATGTCAGTAGGAGAATGTGTGGTTTTTTTCTTCTTCTTTTTTTTCTTCTTTTTCTTTTTTCATAATTTTTTTCATCTTTTTTTTTTCAATTTTTTTTTCCCCTACACGAGCACGTGAGCATGTGCTCACGTGCTCGTGAGCACGTGATCTCATGAGCAGAAGCACGAGCACCCGACACCGGCCTACGGCGGACAACGGACGGCGGACGGACATGGCCAGCCCCTAAGGAGCTTCGCCCCTAAAACAAAGGTCCACTCTCCCCAACCGTGAAGCGTATCGATAAACTACCCGTTCACTACGTGACTTATTTTTTTGCCGCAGGAAGGAAATCTCTTTGGCCGGCAGCGCCAACGACGGTTCACTAACACATGAATGACAAGGACACAAAATGTGGAAGGCCTCAATGATCTCTCTCGTCACCTTATCCTTGTGCGCGCCCAGAACGGTGACTCTGCCAAAGTCAGGCCGACACTTGCACTCTCTGCAATGAATGGGCAAAAGCCCCCCAACCGTAGCTCCGAGCGAATATGAATGTTCTCGTAGTCTATCATTCAGACATCTTCCTGTTTGCCCCAATTGTCGGCCTGACTTTGGCAGTCACCGTTCTGGGCGCGCACAAGTATAGGGTGACGAGAGAGATCATTGAGGCCTTCCACATTTTGTGTCCTGGTCATTCATGTGTTAGTGAACCGTCATTGGCGCTGCCGGCCAAAGAGATTTCTTTCCTGCGACAAAAAATGAGTCACGTGAACGGGTAGTTTATTGACACGCTTCCAAGTTGGCGAGAGTGGTCCTTTGTTTTTGTGCAAACTTTTAAGATACTGTGTACGTTTTTTCTGTCTTTGTTTCCTTTATTAAAATTGTTCAGTTGCGAGTACAGCATTGTCCTTTCGTGTTTGTTCCTCTTCGTAGTCCGTGTTTTCTGAGCTGTTTTCCCTATCATGTATAACGTCAACCAACTGGCCAACGTCACCACCTTATTGCTTATACTGAAATTAAATTACGATAAAAATCAAAATCAGAGAAGTGGAATGTACACATTGCCTTGATCCTCTTTTCCAGAATCCAAAAAAGCACCTTTTGTACGTGGACGCCTACACCTGCATGGTACGTTCATACTTCAGTGCCTTGATGCATTTTTTTTTTTGCCTTTCGTCGGTACTTTTTAGCAAAATTCAGCGTGATAAACCGTCCCTCATATTACTCCTATGGTATTATTTAAGTGTTTATCGCTGACTAAGTACTAACTTTTTAATCGAAGTTTTTATGTCATGGCAAGACTGTAATGAAGTCTGGCGTCAATTTCGAACTATACTATGCCCCCAAAACTGAAAATTTTACTAAATTAGCTAAAAAGGTAATAAGAAGCATCAAATTAATTAGGTGACTAATTAACCAGTCCGGCCTGTTTTCATATGGCCCCCTTGGGGCCCCAAACTTAAACTAAGAAAAAACAACCTTACGCAAGTTCCCTTTTCTTTAAAATTAGCTTGTCCCGGCCATTAAAAAACAACAACAACAACAACAACTTTAATATATTTTTAGAGTGATTTTGTTTTTGTGTGCTTTCACCGACCTTCTTGGGCCCTATATTCAAGTATATTTTGATATTCCATTTGTAAACTCAAAATATACATATTTTTGTTTTATAAAGGGCAAACTAATTTCATCTCAAAAGTCCGTTAAGCAACATTGGCGGTCGCCATTTGTTGGGCTCGAAGCGTGTGACTGGATCTGGATCTAACCCAAGCCGAGTTCGAGCCGAGTTCGAGCCGAGTTCGAACCGGACGCTGACCTAGCTCTCGTGTACAATCCCTGATCAGAGTCCGTGCCCAAACAATGGCGGACTGGGATAACTGGCGCTGCAGCTACTAGGTGCCGTGCACTTTTGAAAAGGGTCTATATAGTTTACTGCTTTTCTGTTTGCCAAGGGCTGTGCATTTTATTGAGCGAGTTTGTTTACTTACACGTGTCCGGCTGGTCTTCATTCTCGGGTCAGACGTGGACGGATCCTCGGCTCAAGTGGGACGCAGAGAAGTTCGGCGGCCTGAACATGGTCCGCCTGAGGGCCAGCGAAATCTGGGTTCCCAAAGTGGTCGTAATGGCGTTGTAAGTCACTCTTCGTCAAATGGTGTCACGCATGTATAGATACGCAGTTGTTTTTGTACCATTAGCCCCCAGTTAACCCCGATTTCTTGCCTGGCACTGAAAATAAACACCAAAAAACACCGACTAAAAACCCCCCCTCCGGGGGGTTCTTTCGGCGAAGAGCCAAACGCCAGGCGCCTGCGTTCCGCGTTTTGGCGCATTCAACAAGTGCAGTGGAGACCGAGTGTACGCTGTAGGTTCAAATGGCGCTAGTGTCTTTGGGACGTCCGGTTTCGAATTGAAGCAGACAGCAACAAGTCCACTTTTGCGGTGCTCCTGGGCATTCCTGTATGGGGAAACGCGCGTGCATTTTGTCTCTTCACCGGAGGATAAAGGTAGTTACCTTTGTTACTTGGGTCGTAGCGAATAGTAGCTACCTTTATTAACATTATACGAGTAAAATTTGTTTAGTCACAGTATTTTCCCGATCAGTGAGCGGTGTTTAATTACTTTCCAGTATTACGGGCTTGCTTTTACCACTGGCGGATTCGCATTGGTCCTATGTTTTACAGTAAGTGTGTAAAGACAAGCGGCGAATCTAAGCAAAAATAACAGTCGAAAAGAACGTAGGACTTGTTCAAGAAGCAGTAACATCCCAATGACGATGATATTAATTATCTGCGAGATTTAGATTCGACTAAAATGGGGCCCCCATTTACGAGCGGTTAAAACGCGTAAATAGTAAAAGTACGCGCAATATAAAAGGTGTTCTTCCTTTTAATATTGTGCTGAATTTACCGGTCGGTAAGAATTTTCTGGCTCTTCCCCATTTTAAAAGTTTTCGAGTATGCAGGTATGAGTTTTGAACGCTAGAACAAACTTACCTTTGCCCCCATACATGAACGGCAGAGTTAATAAAGCGAATATTATTTAGTTCAAATCGCACTCATTGCTCGGTTCTACTTTATTTTGATCGTCTACATGCGCAGGTACGGACTGACCCACTGTTAGTGCGTAGTTCTTGACGTCTCTATTGCTTTTCCAGATGTTCTTCGTTCATTTGGAATGTAAACCCCCCCTGCAGAGAAGCGCCGATGCCGTGTTCGCGTTAACAGTGTCGGGCAGTGTACATAAATACATGTATGAAGCCATTTTAGCGCCGTTTTTAATGCCATGAACTCGAAAGAAATACGCCGCAACTGACCCACATTTTCGTCTGCATGACTGAGAAATGTTCCGGGCTATCTAATACGTACGATTTATTAGTGGTATTTGCTCTTATAATCGAGCGCAGGGAGAAAATGCACTCATTTCTCATAGAAATGCATTACCGGAAATCAATGTCAGACTGTTTTGCTGCTGCTTCTATTTGAAGCGAAAACAGCGCCAGTGTCACCTCTAACGTACATTATAATACTCTATGCACGGGACCTCCGAACCAAGTTCGTCGAGTTTTGCGACGGAGATATCGAAAGAAAACGCTCGCTTTTATCCTTTAAATTACTCCGCAACAAACACGTTTCTTGGTCAGTGGCGTTGCGTGCGAGTATAGTTGGCTATACTTTCTCTCTGATTCGCTATTAGGCGTTGGTATCAACTAATCCGCAATCTCATTGGCTGCTACACTCGTTTTCAGCACAAAAACCGTAGTAAAATAAAAAAAAAGTCCGGCTTCCTCGCGGAGCATTACTGATTTCCCGTCCTTTATGTGGAGAATTAAGATATTATGTAGGTGCATTTTAGATTGGATATAGATGTTTCCTTATCAAGATGGTCACGTTTAAACGCAAAACAAAAAAAAAAATCGCTTCTTTTTTGACAACTAATCTCGCAAGAACTACTTCGCGCGGCGTATGAACAATGAGCAAAACGTCCTTTTATCTTGAAATGAAAAAGGGGAAAAAAATAGTCTGCGCTATGACACTGAGCACGACGTTCTACCATTCGTCACAGCGCAGATTATATCTTTTTATAGGCCCCCTAAGCATATTTTCCGCCTCATCGTTCGCCGAGCTTCTGCCATCGCCGCAACTAATTCTCCCAAATGTTTTGCGAAAAAAAAAAAAAAGACTCAGCAGATTTTGTTGTTGCTCGTATACACCAGATAAAAACGCTGTGTTCGCTGCAAACACGATGACAGCTTTTGTATTATACAGACTTAATTTTTGTATTACAGTATTAAGCAGACAGCTTTTGTATTATACAGACTTACTGTTTGTATTACAGTATTAAGCAGACAGCTTTTGTAGTATACAGACTTACTGTTTGTATTACAGTATTATGCAGACAGCTTTTGTATTATACGTACTTACTCTTTGTACTACAGTATTAAGCAGACAGCTTTTGTATTCTACAGACTTACTGTTTCTATTACAGTATTAAGCAGACAGCTTTTGTATTCTACAGACTTACTGTTTGTATTACAGTTAACCCCGATTCTTGCCTGGCACTGACAAATAATAACACCCCAAAAAACCACCGACTAAAAACGCCCCCCTCCGGGGGGGTTCTTTCGGCGAAGAGCCCAAACGCCAGGCGCCTGCGTTTCACGGTTCTAGGCGCATTTCCACGAGTGCAGTGGAGACCGAGTGTACGCTGTACCCGGTTCAAATGGCGCTAGTGTCTTTTGCGACGTTCCGGATTCGTTCGATATTGAAGCAGACAGCAATCAGAATCCCCCAAGTCCACTTTTGCCGGTGCTCCTGGCTAATTCCTGTATGCGGGAAACGCGCGTTGCATTTTGTCTCTTCACCAGAAGATTAACAGGTAATTACCTTTGGTTACTTGGGTTCCGTAGCGAATTAGTAAGCTACACTTTATTAACATTTTTATACGAAGTAAAATTTGATTTAGTCACAGTATTTTACCCGCTCATGTGAGCCGTGTTTCTGTTTAACTTACTTTCCAGTATTACGGGCTTGCTTTCACCACTTGCGGATTCGCGCCGGCGAATCTGCAAGTGTAAACGCGCCATTGGTCCTATGTTTCACAGTAAGTGTGTAGAGACAAGCGGCGAATCTAAGCAAAATAACAGTCGAAAAGAACGTAGGACTTGTTCAAGAAGCTGCAACATCCCGATGACGACAATATTGATTATATGCGAGATTAGATTCGACTAAAATGGGGCCCCGCTTTACGAGCGGTTAAAACGCGTAAATAGTAAAAGTACGCGCAATATAAAAGGTGTTTTTCGTTTTAATTTTGCGCTCAATTTACCGGGCGCTAAGAGTTTTCTGGCCTTTCTTCATTTTAGAAGTTTTCGAGTATGCAGGTATGAGTTTGGAACGCTAGAACTAACTTTTACCTTTGCACCCATACATGAGCAGTAAAGTTAATAAAGCGAATATTATTTTGTTCACATCGTACTCATTGCTCGGCTCTACTTTATTTTGATCGTCTACATGCACAGGTAGGCACTGACCCACTGTTAGTGCGTAGTTTTTGACGTCTCTATTGGTTTTCCACATGTTCTTCGTTCATTTGGCACGTAAACCCCCCCTGCAGAGAAGCGCCAATGCCGTGTTCGCGCTAACAGTGTCGGGCAGTGTACATAAATACATGTATGAAGCCAATTTAACGCCGTTTTTAATGCCATGAACTCGAAAGAAATACGCCGCAACTGACCCAAATTTTCGTCTGCATGACTGAGAAATGTTCCGGGCTATCTAATACCTACGATTTATTAGTGGTATTTGCTCTTATAATCAATCGCAGGGAGAAAATGCACTCATTTCTCATAGAAATGCATTACCGGAAATCAATGTCAGACTGTTTGCTGCCTGCTTCTATTTGAAGCGAAAACAAGCGCCAGTGTCACCTCTAACGTACATTATAATACTCTATGCACGGGGACCTCCGAACCAAGTCGTCGAGTTTTGCGACGGAGATATCGAAAGAAAACGCTCGCTTTTATCCTTTAAATTACTCCGCAACAAACACGTTTCTTGGTCAGTGGCGTTGCGTGCGAGTATAGTTGGCTATACTTTCTCTCTGATTCGCTATTAGGCGTTGGTATCAACTAATTCCGCAATCTCATTGGCTGCTACACTCGTTTTCAGCACAAAAACCGTAGTAAAATAAAAAAAAAGTCCGGCTTCCTCGCGGAGCATTACTGATTTCCCGTCCTTTATGTGGAGAATTAAGATATTATGTAGGTGCATTTTAGATTGGATATAGATGTTTCCTTATCAAGATGGTCACGTTTTAAACGCAAAAAACAAAAAAAAAAATCGCTTCTTTTTTGACAACTAAATCTCGCAAGAACTACTTCGCGCGGCGTATGAACAATGAGCAAAACGTCCTTTTATCTTGAAACGAAAAAGGAAAAAAAAAATAGTCTGCGCCATGGAACTGAGCACGAAGTTTTACCATTCGTCACAGCGCAGATTATATCTTTTTATAGGCCCCCTAAGCATATTTTCCGCCTCATCGTTCGCCGATTCTTCTGCCATCGCCGCAACTAATTCTCCCAAATGTTTTGCGAAAAAAAAAAGACGCAGCAATTTTGTTATTGCTCGTATACACCAGATAAAAACGCTGTGTCCGCTGCAAACACGATGGCTTTTGTATTACACGTACTTACTCTTTGTACTACAGTATTAAGCAGACAGCTTTTGTATTCTACAGACTTACTGTTTCTATTACAGTATTAAGCAGACAGCTTTTGTATTATACAGACTTACTGTTTGTATTACAGTATTATGCAGACAGCTTTTGTATTATACGTACTTACTCTTTGTACTACAGTATTAAGCAGACAGCTTTTGTATTCTACAGACTTACTGTTCCTATTACAGTATTAAGCAGACAGCTTTTGTATTATACAGACTTACTGTTTGTATTAAAGTATTAAGCAGACAGCTTTTGTATTCTACAGACTTACTGTTTGTATTACAGTATAAGCAGACAGCTTTTGTATTCTACAGACTTAAGGCGCGTTCCCACCGGCGATGCGATCGAGTCGCGCGATAACTTTCATCGCAAAAGCGACCATCGCGGGCAAAAAAGCGACGCGATTTGAGCAGTCGCTTCATGACCGACTTTTTGCGATGCGATCTAGTATAGCACGAGCTAACCTTTCTCACAGGCGACAGGTGATTCGACCGGTTTGTTTCGACAGTATAAGCCGACGGAGATTTTTTTCTTCGGCCGCAGGCATCTGTCGCGAATCGGGGGTACCGCAAGAGACGGTTACAATCGTTCACGCAATGCTGTGGCCTCTATGGGGGTTTCCCACCACGTCTACTAACCTGCTCCAGACTGTCCTTTTGCATGGTGGGTTATAGCGGGTCGATTACTGCGGCTCTATAGAGTGATGGACCATGAGAAACAAGATGGCGGTGAACTCCGCAACGATTCCTATTCTCTTCCCCTTCCCCCACCGTCCCTGTCTTTTCTGCAGCGTCGATCTGAGTCCCCGCTCGGACTCCGTGGCTCTCGCTTCTCCTGGCGGAGGCGTGGCGTACTGTCCCGTGCATCCCGTCCACGCCGCATGCAAGGTATACGCATCGAGGATCGTTCACATACGGGACATGATTCCGCCCAGCTAAGTGGATGGAAGCGGATGGATCCGTGTCCCGAGGCTGGCCGTGTCCAAGGCTGACTTGCCACTGCTTATGACCGAGTTAGGGTATACTTACAGTTACATGTCTATCTGTCTCAGGGTGAGACATCCTTTGTTGCCCTATCGCGGTGACGCGCGTCATCGCACTCTGTACACTCGGTCAACTGATCAAACTTCCTTTTTGTGCAGGATATACCTAAAACAATATCATTCCTCATTCCTCTTCTTGTCTCAGAATGAAGTCTTAACACCGCTATCGCCGGCAAAGTTCAGCGCCGCGAGTAGCGCCGTTAAATAGAGGCATTGCGAACCGATACGATCAAGTGCCTGGCTCTTTTTCGCTGGCAAAAGCTCTGTTTTTTTTTTAAACAAACGATATGTTTTCTTTTTTATTTCAATGTTAAGAAAATAATTACCGGGGCTTGCGTACACTCATTAATTACAGGCGTAACAAATTGCGAATTTAGGGTCAATGAGAGAGGGGTCGCCAAATGAACACGCATCCCTCCCGAACAGTAGCGCTCCTAGCGTCAGCTTTTGCCCCTTTACGTGAGTGAACACGGTACGTAAACACCAACTGATAGTTTGGATGGCAGCCTTTCTTCGGCCGAAGCTTTGTGACCAGTCCCGTGGTGGTACACAAATCCTGCCGGAAAGAGCCTTCATATAGTTCGTGTGTAGTAGTTCACTTTATGGGCACATTTCCGCAGTTTGTCCCTTCGCTGAGATCCTTCTATTGTACGCCATGATTGGCCAGCGTAAACTCGCAGAATTTCTTTTATGGCCCCTGACAGTTGAAGAAACGCGGGGCGTGCCGAGCAAACAAATTATCTGCGGACTCACCTCAAGCATGTTCGAAACATGCTTGCTTCGTATACGTGTGCACTGCTTAGAACATGTCAGAAGACCAGTTCTTGGATGAGCCAATCTGACATCAAAAAGCACGTCTCTAACAGCTGTCTGCAAACTGTCTTTTGTATCAGCAGTGGTCGGCATGGCACTAGACAAAGCCAATTTCGTTCACAAAAAGGTATAGTTTATTCGAAAAAAAAAAATGTATGTACGAAATCGACTGCAAATCGAGAGCCTATGCCTGTGCGTTACGGGACTCTTTCACGTAACCGAGATCCATCCATCACGACCCCACCCACCGCAGACGGACATGACGCACTTTCCGTTTGATCGGCACGAGTGCATCGTCGAGTTCACCAATTTCATCGACACCGAGTCCAACGTGAACCTGACCGTCGGAACCAACCCGGTGGCCCCCGAGGGAAGGTCCGAGTTCAAAGTCGTCTCTATTACCACCACCAGGTGAGCAACGCTATACGGCCACCGGTTACTGCCATGCTCCGTTCCACGTCCAGTCCGACCAATCGAGCGGCTGCAAAAGTGCATGGTCAAGTCGCTCGCTCGTCGCCTTTGTGCACTCTGTCCTGCGCTTTCTTAACGCGACAGCGACGAGGAACTCGCGTCGCAGAAAAGCCGGCGTGCGCTAAAATCCAGGATTGGTCGATAGGGTCATAACGTCACAGCCACGTGACCTCGAGCGGGAATTTTGAACAAACCACAACGCTCACGTGAAACGTTGACGTGATGCGTGGAACGACAGTGATTAAAAAAAAAAACAAAAAAAAAACGTTATGTGTAATGTGAATTAAAAGTCGCCGCGTGTCTCAGATGAATTCAATTTATAAAATCATTCGTTCGCCTTAAAAAAAAAAAAGAAAATTGAAGAGGTTTAGGAGGGATTTGAACCCACGACCCTTCGGTTGCGAGTCAGACAGGCTACCGACTAGGCCATTTTTTTTTTCTTTTCTTTATTGCAACACAAACAACACATGTCAATTCAATTTAAAAATGCGCTGCAGGACTTCTGCAGGGCACGTTAAAAGGCTCCCATTTCCAACAGCGCTTTACAAAGTCTTAGCCACTCGGGCTTAGGCTCGCGCGTGGAAAAAACACTCTCGACCTGCTTCACAAGAGAGAAGAAATAGAAGCGAACTTCTTTGGCAGTGGGGTCGGCATGCCGTACTGCCATGCGTGAGCGCCAGATACTACAAAGACCCAAAAGAAAAAACATATCAAATGGCACGCAGTCATCGTTCACCACTTTCAAAAAACGAATGCCAGACGGGGTGATGCACAGCTCTTTCTTTAGCGTGCGCTGGAGCACGTCCCAGAAAAATACGGCATCCATGCAAAAAATGAATACATGCTCAATAGTCTCAGGTTGCTTGCATAAAAAACAATCAACCGTCCACGGTACATCAAAACCCTTTTCCTTTAGCCACACCTTGACCGGCAACGTATTGGTGTGTAACTTAAAAAAGAACGTTTTCACCGAAGGTGATACACACATATGCTTAACTCGGCTCAGCACATCTTGGCCGCCATGAAGGCCATTTTGTTTTTTTTCACGCTACCGACTAGGCCACGCAATGTTGTTTTTTTTTTTTTCTCTTTTTATTGCATGAAGCAAAGAACACATGTCAAATAATAATAAAAATGCTCTGCAAAGCTTCTGCAGGGCATATTAGCTCTTTGCAAAAGCCTAGCCATTCGGGCTTGGGCTCACGGGCGGAAAAAACACCTTCTATTTGTTTAACACCTTAAAGGGCCTCTGACACGCCAAAACAAAAATATATTTTTTTCATGGTAGGCGTTAAAATGGCATATCGGGACATTACAAAAAAAAATTGTTTCACTATAGAGTTGCGTAGTTTTTTTATAAAAAAAAAGAAATATGAGGCCCAATTCAAAGTTCCCGCCGTGCACTGTGACGTAACAGTGTACCGCAAGGTGTCGGGGCGGTCAGAAGGGAGGCATCACCGGAAGTCACGTGAGTTGTATTCCTCCTCGTGCTTACCGCGAGCGCGTGTAATATTTTTTTTAAATATTTTTGTTATTCTCCGCACCTCCACGAGCGATCCAAGCAGACAAGGTTTCTTTTATTTGTTTTTCATCGCTTAACAGTGAATCGACGTGATCAACTACAATGCCTAGAAGGTTCTATGTGAGGGACAGTGGACTGTCCCGGTATTTCAGCAACTGAAGAAGAGATCACACTGCATGCATTTCTCAGAGACATACATCGGCCGCATGTGCACCTAGTAAACAAGTTCTACTCATGTTCTAGACAAAATACGTACTTTGTGCTCGACGTTTACTTGTGCTTGGTACACTCACCGGTTCGTATTCTTTAGACGGCAGGCATCTTCAGCCTGGAGAGTATCCGATGATTCAACGACCTCGCGGTGTCTGAACCTTCAGCAATGCGATCGGGCGTGTCGTATGCTAGCAATCCTAATTTCTGCGAGCGTTCTAATTTTTTTTTTCTTTCAAAACTTGATAGCTTGTTTTGCGCCCAGTATAGCCCTG